>CAIGRL010183481.1:0-21368 GCA_903798325.1 Fraxinus xanthoxyloides | reverse complement strand
ATAATAAGAATTATATTTTGTAGAATGGAGAAGGTTTTCCTATAGAAAAGCATTTCGTGAAACATGACACCGGATCAAACAAATTGAATTCCCAAAACAAGACACACATCATCTAGTTTCTTTAACTAAATTTCCAACAGTAGCTCATAAGTAGCATCCTTTAGGGTATACAAGAAAATTATTGATTATTGATCCTTCATTATATCAAGAAATTACAGACAAACACATTCTAGAAGCCTTCATGTAGACACCTACCATTAATTGACACTTATTATATAACAAAATTGTAACTGAGATATAGCTTAAAAATGTATAGAAATTTAGAGTTAATGCTCTATAAGGCATGACTGGGGCCTACCTGAGGCAAAATGGTCCAAAAAAAGCTCCATGCCTTAGGAATAGGCCTAAGACACAAGTCTCAAAGGTTAAGATGATACCTAGGACACAAAGGACTAGTTTTGAGTGCCTCCTAATTGGGGTTCACCAAATTGACAGACCATAAATTTAATTGTCAGAATTATAAATTAAGACATTTTGTAAAATGCATATGAGCTCCAAAGTGTAAAGGAACCTGTACTTGCTCTGGTATGAAAGAACATAACTATTCATCACATTTATATATAGCTGAATATGTATTTATTGCTTCTGTTTCTGCTTATTCTATATTCTTTACTTTTCTCTGCTATCCAGATATTTTCACTGTTTTAAAATCATTCCACCATTTTCTTTATCTTTAAAATACAGAAGGAATACAGTACTCCTCCCCACCTCAGGGCCTATGCCTTGCCCTACACTTCACTTTGTGAAACAGCACTAGCAGATTAAATTCATCGGTTAGAAAAATAAAGAGGAAATTGATAGACCTGCAATTTACATGACATGCCAAAGGCGTAAGAAAGGAGCAGGGGCAAATTAGGGAATTGGTGAGAAAACAGGCACATGCACAATCAGTGAGTGAGTTAGACAACCAAGTATAAATAAGAGCATTAATCACTTGAAGAGCAGGCAGAAATTAGTAATTCGTCAGGAGAGAATTGGCCTCTCGAATGTCAAATATCTGTATTTCAATTCCCTTGTTCACAGTTTACAGAAACTCTCGTTGTATTGAATTTCCAAATTAGATAACAAATACAGTTGAATTCGTTTTCTCTTATTGTCTTGAGTTAGCTATTGAATTGGGGAACTGAAATTGTCCAGGCACTTATCGTTGGTATTAGAGCACTACGACTGGGATGGTGAATTTATCAGATCGCGTAAGGCACTTGGAAGGGGTTTACTGGAAAATGCAGGAACAGTTGGAAGGATTTCAATCTGGGTTCGATAGGACGCGGGTGGAAATGCAAAGAGTCCAGAACATTGAAAAAAACATGTCCATTACTCTGGAGCAGTTTACTTTCATGAGATCGAAGTAGGAGGAAGGAGAAAACAAGAAGAAACGCAAGGGGATAAAAGGCGAGAAAGAATCAGGGTATACCTTGCAGTCTGAAAATTCTCCGGAAGCAGAGATAAGCATTCGAGCCGGAAGTGGTAGTGCAAGGGAAAATTGGCGGCCGGAATTAAGGGGGAGAAGACTGGTGATGCTAGTGTTTCTAGGGAAGAGTCCAGATGACTGGATCTTTAGGGCTGAATCATTTTTGGTGAATCAGTTGACGAAAATGGAAAAGCTAGAGACGTCAACACTATGTTTCGACGGAGATGCTCTCGCCTGGTACTAGTGGGAGTAGAGGAGGAATGAAATAAGGAGTTGGAGAGAGCTCAAAGTGTTGCTGAGGTCTCGAATCCCGGTCGTTTGTAGAAGGCTCCATGGAAGAGCGATTCCTAGCTCTTTGAAAGGACGGGTCAGTGAGGGAGTACCGAATTGCCTTCGAAACCTTAGCAGCGCCGATCAGGGAGGTTTGCCATTTTGGAGGGCCACTTCATAAATGGGCTAACGCCAGAGATTAAAGCTGAGATACAGGGTGTTAAAGCCTATTGGGCTAGAATAGATAATGGATCTAGCCCAACGGATCGAAGAGAAGAATGTTCTATGGCAAGCCTGTTTTACCAAAATTGATCCAATAAGTAAATCAGTCTCCAACCCAAATTGCCCAAACCCTGTCCCGACTGATGAATCTCTCCACCCCAAACACCAATATGCGAACTACAACACCCTTGGGAGCAAGAAACACTGCTTTTCCCGACGATGTCGTCCCAAAATTTAAAAAACTCAGTGAAGCCGAGTTCAAGAGCAAGCGTGAAAGGGGACTATGCTTTCGATGTGATGAGAATTTTTTTGTTGGGCATAAGTGTAAGAACAAGGAGCTACAAGTGATGTTGGTCTACGATGAAGAGCTAGAGGAGGAGGGGAAACGGAGGAGGGGAATGAAGAAACAGAAAAAAACGAGCAAGTTATTACAGGTGAAGTAGTGGAACTATCGGTCAACTCGGTTGTGGGGCTCACGCCGCCTCTAACTATGAAAATGAAAGGAGTGATTGCCGGACAGGAGGTGTTGGTACTAATTGATTGCGAGACTAACCACAACTTCATCTCGGCTGAGTTAGTCCAGAAAGTGAACTTGAAGTGAACAGAGACCGCCGGATACAGGGTGATCATGGGAACAGGTATGGCAATGCAAGGCGCGAAGGTGTGCAAAAGGGCTACGATTAACACTCCATAATGTCACTGTAGTTGATGATTTTGTTCCATTAGAATTGGGTAGTTCTGAGGTGAATTTAGGGATGAAGTTGCTATCTTCGCTAGGCGTGACCAAGGTTAGCTGGAAGTCACGATAAAGTTCAAGGTCAGGGGGGCTACCATGACCTTGCAAGGGGACTCGAGCTTGAGTAAAACCTTGATTACCCTGAAAGCTATGATGAAGGCCTTCAGGGAAGGAGGAGATGGTGTACTACTCGAACTGGGTAGTATGGGAGTCGAGCATGAAAAGGAGCAAAGAGAGGCACCAACATGGATAGTGGAAGTGCTGAAAGAATTTGGTTAGGTTTTTGAGGAGCATTTGGGGTTGCCCCTACCAGGAGAGAAGGCTCATGCCATCTATCTGCAGCCCGTGACAAACCCAATTAGCATCACGCCATATCGTTACCTGCATGTTCAGAAAAATGAAATAGAGAGGTTGATCAAAGAGATGCTAGCTGCAGGAATCATCTGGCCAAGTAACAACCCTTTTTCTAGTCCAGTGTTACTAGTTAAGAAAAAAGGAGGATGACGTTTTTTGTGGGGATTATTGAGACGTGAACAAAGTAGCGATACCGGATAAGTTTCCCATTCTGATGATAGATGAACTATTGGATGAATTGAATGGGGCAACCATCTTCTCTAAACTTGATCATAAGGCAGGGTATCATCAAATTCGGGTCAAACTGGATGACATTCCAATGACCGCGTTTAGGACACACGAAGGGCATTATGAGTTCTTGGTAATGCCATTCGGGTTGATTAACGCACCAGCCACGTTCTAGTCACTCATGAATGGAGTGTCTAAGGAGCACTTACTGCAGTTTGGGCTAGTGTTTTTCGATGATATTTTGGTCTTCAGCAAAAATTTAGAGGATCACGTAGAGCATTTGAGGAGTGTTCTACAGATATTAAAGCACCATCAATTATATACCAATTGCAAGAAATGTAGTTTCGGCCAGCAGGAAGTGGAGTACTTGGGACATTGCATTTCACAACACGGTGTGGCAGCTGACATGACCGAAATTCAAGCCATGGTCAACTGGCCGAGCCCCCACTCCTTGCAAGAGTTGAGGGGATTTTTTGGGCTGACAGGGTACTAATGGCGCTTTGTGAAGGATAACGAAAAATTGGCGTGGCCACTAACTGATCGCTTACGCAAGGATAATTTTTTCTGGGATGAGGAAGCGGAGCAAGCGTTCACCAAATTGAAGGCAGCCCCTTAACAGGCCATTCGTGGTGGAGACAGATGCTTCAGGTTTCGGCTTAAGGGCTGTGTTGATGCAAGACCAGCACCCTATAGCGTACTTCAGCCATGCACTGAACTTGAAGGAGAAGGTAAAATCGGATTATAAGAGAGAATTGATGGCAATTGTATTTGTGGTGCAAAAATGGAGACATTACCTACTTGGTCACAAATTCTTCGTGAGAATGAATCAGAAAAGTTTAAAGTTCTTGTTGGAGCAGAGAGAAGTGAATTCGGATCATTAGAAGTGGCTACTAAAATTAATGGGATAACAATTCGAAGTACAATACCATCCGGGAGTTGAAAACAATGCCGTTGATGCACTATCCTGCATCAACTCTTCCTCTAAACTAATGGCCCTCTCGGTGCCTGCAGTTTTACAATTGGACACTCTAGCTGAGGAATTCCGCACAGATTTACAGTTTCAGAATATCATTTAGGAACTCAAGCAAGGCCAATCTAGCCGATCAGATTTTTCGCTAGTGAATGGGCAACTGTTGTTCAAGGGGCGTTTGTTTTTGCCGAAGGGATCACGGTTGATTCCGCTAATGTTACAAGAGGGACATGACAGTAAGAGCGGGGGACACTTTGGGTTTCTGAAAACATACAAGCAAATTGCGACTAACGTTTACTGGGAAGGTATGAAAGAGGATATTCAGAAGTATGTACGACAGTGTGCAGTTTGCAGCAGAACAAGTACCTCGCCTTATCACAGGGGGATTACTACAGCCCCTACCTATTCCAATTCAGATTTGGGAAGATATAGCAATGGATTTCATCGAAGGTCTACCAAAGTCAGGAACCATGGATACCATCTTGGTGGTGGTGGATCGATTAAGCAAATATGGGCACTTCATAGGACTTAAGCACCCATTTACGACGGAAAGTGTGGCTGGAATTTTTGTAAAAGAGGTGGTAAGGTTGCATGGGATACCACGCTCCATTGTGTCAGACAGAGTTAAGGTATTCGTTAGCCATTTCTGGGAAGAGTTATTCCGTTTACAAGGTACGAAGCTTAATCGTAGTACGGCCTACCACCCACAATCCGTTAGTCAATCAGAGGTACTAAATCGCACACTAGAGACATATCTTCGTTGTTTTACTTCTTCTCGACCTAAGTCGTAGTTTAGCTGGTTACCGTGGGTTCAATTATGGTACGCCTCCTTTCTCACAGCAAGCAAGACGACTCCCTTCCAGATTGTTTACGGGCATGAACCACCTGTTTTAGTGAAGTTCGACATGGATACTACTCCTGTACTGGCAATAGAACAACTCTGTGAACGTGACCAAGTCCTGGAGGAACTCAAGGCACAATTGATGAGGGCTCAGGCAAAGATGAAGAGCATAGCTGATTCTAAGCGAAGAGACGTCACCTTCGCAATGGGTGACCTGGTATATCAGAAGGTTCGTCTATACCGTCGCAAATCCTTAGCGGTGCGGGCTTAATGAGAAGTTAGCACCAAGGTTTTATGGTCCATTTACAGTGGGGTAGAGGATTGGTCTAGTCGCTTCTAAGATTATTCTGCCTTCGACGTGTAATATACATCCTATGTTCCATGTATCCCAATTGTGCAAGGCAAAGGGAGCGGTGCAGGCTATGAAGGAAGTACCGAGCCAGCTGAGCGAGGAGTTAGAGATGATGGCTGAACCTGAAGCACTACTTGGGATACGGCAGGATTGGGTAGCAATATTAGAGGGTTGGATGTTCTGATACAATGGAAGGGGCTGCCACCACTTGAAGCCACGTGGGAGTCTTATGACATGATTAAGCAACAATTTCCGTCCTTTCACCTCGAGGACAAGGTGAATCTCATAGGGGAAGGTAATGTTAGACCCGCAGTCCACATGACATACCAAAGGCGTAAGAAAGGAGCAGGGGCAGATTAGGGAATTGGTGAGAAAACAGGCACATGCACAATCAGTGAGTTAGACAACCAAGTATAAATAAGAGCATTAATCACTTGAAGAACAGGCAGAAATTAGTAATTCATTAGGAGAGAATTGGCCTCTCGAATGCCAAATATATGTATTTCAATTCCCTTTCCAAATTAGATAATCAAATACAGTTGAATTCATTCTCTTATTGTCTTGAGTTAGCTATTGAATTGGGGGACTGAAATTGTCCAGGTGCTTGTAAGAAATATTACTAAAGATATATCACAAAAGCATTGTCAGGCACTAGGATTAATTATTCAACAACCTGAACTCGACTCCAGAGCAAAGGAAAATTTGCTCGAGCACCATTGCGAATATAAACATTTGTCCACAGCGGCTGGTTTGGAAATTGCAGAAGGAGTGTATCAGTATCTGTTGACATGTTATGATTGTTGATGATAAGTCTTCGAGGGACAGCATCAAAGAATGTCCCAGCAGCACCTGAATTAGCAGGGCAGCCAAAACTTCTCCCCCCTGTCAAAATTTGGCAATGCAGTGTCAATCCTTGAAACAATGTATTGGAACATTCAAAGGTGATGTTCTGAAGTGCAAATAGGATGATCACTGTTATGGCACAAGTTTCTAGAAATTTCTTAGACAAAAATGGACTGACCAATCTGAACTATGGCATATAGAAAGTGACTGCAAATCCTACAAGTTCATATGAAATGAAATCAGTGCAGCACAAAGTAGACATAAGATTACTACTCAACCCTTCTTTGGAAAGACAGACATGAACTACTGACAACTTTCGTTCAAAATCATACAATGCAAACCTAACATTGATTGCATGCAGAAAAATCACAAGCAGGCAAGCAAGAGTCTGCTACTCACATGTAATTATCATAGAGCTATAACATCAAAAAGAAAAGTCAGACAAAGTAAGCATAAGAAAGAACCAATAACTAGATTACTAGTCAGCCCTTCTTTGGAAAGACTGCCGTCAATTTCTGGCAAGTTTCATTCAAAATCACATAAGAGGGTACCTAACATGGATTGCATATGGAAAAATCCCAAGCAGGAAAGCAAGAGTACGTTAAACTCATGTATGATTATCATAGAGCTATAACATTAAAAAGAAAGGTCGGACAGAAATTGTTAAAAGATAATTATCTACTTCAGGAGCTTCCCATTCAGAATCACAAACCAAGACTGTAGCCAAACATTTTAAATAAGAATAGTGTCCAAAAGGTGGGGGAATTATGCTTCAAATAGTATATGGGTAGCTTAATGAAAATTCTTAAGCAGACAAAGATCGACTAACCTCACATGCAATCCATCTTAGAGCATTACATAGACTAATATGTAATCCTGGGTCCATTGATTCAAAATCACATGTTATTGAATGTAAGCTTATATTTCTAAAATATGAAATAGTTAATTAGCCAGTGGGGGTTGGGGGAATGGTTTCACTGGATTCAGCCAATTGGGGGAGGGGGGTGATTTACACTGATTACCAACTATTAACAGCTCAAAGAAAAAATCTAGGGATGCAGGTAAGGGTCAATAATCACCTTTTTACCATCATAAAGCTAAAGCTTAGAAAGATCATTTCCCTTGTTTGTATTCGGTATAAAAGAATTGTAACTAGAAAACTAATGTTGAAACAGATCTACCGCTAGATTATAAAGCGTGATGACAAGTAAACCTAAATGAAGCATTTAGTGATATTGAAAGGCAAGTTACAATGATATACGAAAAATGAGTTGGCACTAGACTATGAAAACCTGGAAAGTATTCCAACACTATGTCCACATACCAATGATTTGGTGACAAATTGAAAAGGCATATTCAGTATTATGAGCACCAAAATCCTGCTCGTAGTAAAACCTAAGTCTACTCGAAAGTGGTCAATGCATACCATTCATGTAGTATCCAGCCTTAAGAATCATATAACATTGTTGAGATTCAATCTCTCTCTTCTATAGCTTATTCAAGGTTACCTCTTTACTCATAATAAAACTCACAAAGCAATTATTTAACCATTGAGATAGATGTTTCTCTCATAAAATATTAATTGCAAGGTATAATGATGACAACTCATAGAAAATTTAACGGGTCTCACCGTGGACCAAAAATACAGGATCATCATGCCTGCTAAAAACATTAACAGAAACTCTTCCACCACCACCTCCAGCAAATCCACTTCCTCCAGTAGCACTTATCCTGCCACTTCCTGTCCTGTTTTTAACAAAAGAACAATCAGCCACAACAAGATTCTGGCCATTACAGTATCTGGGAAACAAAAATGATTTACGGTAACAAAGTTAAAGGCTAAACAGATACAAATTAATATAGAGGTACAGATTCAACACCTATCAAACACAAATTACAAACAAATAGGTCTTGAAATCCAAGTCACATAAAGCAGGAGCGCAAGTAGAATTGTAGAGGGCTATTGTGACTGCTAAAGCATCAAAGTAAAAGTTTTCTAGAGGGCAAGAGTACCTTGGTGAGCCAATAACAACATAGAAAATTATTTTTGCCAGCAAGAGTGCAGTGATGTCAATAGAACAAAAAAATGAACTGAAAAGCACAAAGTATAAACTGAAATAAAACGTATCTTTTATTCATAAAAGCCCTCAGGCCAAATCAAAAACTGCAGTGCTTCAATCTCACGAATAAACCACCGTTCGAATCACAATCAAACCCCAAAGTAAGATTACGAAAGGATGACACTCGGACTCGACCCTAAAAATCACAAATGAGATCTCTCTTTCGAAATACAACACGGTTTACACAAGAACCAACACTCGACTCAATGAAATCACACAAAATTACAATGATGAGTGAAGAAAATCAGAAATCAAAAGGGTATTTTGATTTCTCACGAAGAGGAAGAGAACTCTCTAGAAACGGCGCAGCACGAGAGAGAATGAAGAAATCTCGAAGCCAAGTGAATATCTCAAACCCTAGAACTCCCTTTAAAAGAGTCATTCAACATTCGTCAATCCAACGGTATTGGAGGCGACACGTGGTGACATCCTGGGCGTCCAAAATCAGGTAAGTGAAACACAACTTTAAGTCATTCTTCATAACACGTTTTTGCACCAAGTAAATAAACCAAATTATTCAGCAACTAGCCTCCAACATTTCAGTCCAGTGGGTCACTTGCATCATTGTGCCAATTATTCCCTTCAGGATTAAATCAAAACAACATAGGCAGTTGTGGTTGCATAGGACCTAGAAGTTAGATACGACAACAAAGATGCCAAAAAAATTCACGTAATTGACTTCAAATTTTTCAGAGACAAGGCGTAGCTTGTTATTCTTTTATTATTGTTTTTGACAAGCTTGGGCCAAGTTGTACAACAATAGACATATAGGCTTTCCATAATGCTTTACAACCTATCGCCTTTCAGGTCCAAATTCCAAAGTGAAGAAATGAGAGAGCTGCTTGAACATCAACTCCATCTTCCCATTGCATAATATTAAATGCACCCCACCCTCGGACCAAAGAGGGGATTGAAAGTTATATGGTTACATCAGTGCAGCTTGCACCTACAAAGTGATGTGGTATCAAAAATTATCTTCTGTCCGCAAAAGTCTCGAAAAATTACTCTATATTTATTTATGGTCTGTATATTTCAATGGACCCTTCTCTTATAAGCCTACATAACATAGAATACTGGAGATACTGTATTAGTTGATGGTTTAATAGATTTCCTGTAAGTTGATAGTTCACCTAAGTTAATACTGAGCTCTTTATGTATATCACTGATGCATTCGTAACTTACAACAAGATACAGACCTAAACTTGAAAATATCTCACAGGAAACAATTTAACATAAATCCACATCACAGATTTTTATTTTTTTTGAAGGGGAGGTATAGGGAAGAGAGGTCCCAATCCTTTAACCACTGACCTCAGTTATGGAAACAGCCATCCTAAACCAACTAGGACAAGTTGAATAGGTAAATCCATATCACAGTTCTGAACATAGACCTTAAGTAATTCCTCTATCAAAATCATTTAAACGAAGAGCTAGAGAAGCCAAAAGACCCTAGTGCTCACATTAAAGAAGTTCAGCATCAAGGGAACTGTCGGGGCATAAATTACGTGAGGAGTTAGAAGAATCTTCCCACAAGTGGAATCAAGCGAAGACCAAGGCTTGAAACAGATTTATGCCAGGAAAACTAAAAGAGGGATTTCTAAGATAACTACCAAAAAAAGTACAGGGAGAAAAAGAATATCAGTCTAACTGACAGATATCTTATGACAGGTTCCTAGAGTAATAGATTGGCATAGATCAAGTAAAGTTTTGTGCATATAATAAGAGAGAGTGAAGAAAATGGAACACAGTGCAATTCCTACAGTAGGAAATATGCATCCATACGGTTTACACTGAAAGCATTGTAAGTAATCTAAGTGCACATAAAAAGCAAATTGGACATATAACTCAAAAAGTGTATATATGATGCAAAATGGAAGCAGATAGCTGATATTCACATGGTAAATCATATTAGTCGTCCAAAGACAATGCAACGTTGACCTCTATGGTAAAGATTCATAACGAAAGGAACAAAGCACGGTTGGACTACAATATATTACATTTTTGGTGACTTGATGTAAATACTGCCACCTGACCCTCCTCCGCCTTTGATCCCACCAGACCCTCCATTGGCCAAAAGCAATCCGCATACATCTGCAATATCTTTTACCTCCAACCAAATTCTCCCACCCCCTTTGCCACCATAATCGTCCTCCCTATTTGTAGTTCCACCTTTACTCCCATAACTCCTTGGTTCCCCCAGGGATTCCCAAGAATAAGTATCCCCACCCCACACATCCTCAGGCAGCTTCTTATTATCCATTACGCAGCTTGCACCCCGCCCTCCATGTCCCCCGCCTCCACCCTGCACCTCTTTAGGTGTTCCAGTGGAGTCCTCCGGAGGATCCCCCGCTAATGCTGTCACGTTAATGATTGAATCCCCAAATAAACTCACATTCCCAGCTACTATATAGACCGACCCAGCTACAATTTTCGCAAATGGGTTCAACCTAAATTCACCGGTGATGTTGATCTCAATTGAACAGCCCAATTCCGGGCAGGTCAAAGATATCCCCTGAAGAATGAACAAATTCCCATTACCTCCAATATAAACGTCTTGTGTAATATTCAAGCTGTAGCTGAGCTCACAGGTGGTATTAAGGGAGCCAATTCCTTTAAGATCCTGGCAGGAGAAGGAAGGAGGGTGCATCGGCGGAGGAGGAGGTGGGGGAGACGGCGGCGAGTAATCCCCCCGAAATGGTTCCGATCCATCATCATAGTCTATAATAGAAAAATCTGAGGGTGAACAAAATGCTTTAATAATTGGGTTTTTGAGGAAAAGGAAAATGGAAGAGTAAAGAAAAAGCGAAAATAGAGTGGCCATGAAAGTTCATAAATTGAGTTGGATAATTGTGCGAAATGTGAAATGCCCAGGTATGTATAATGTGCATATATTTGTATGAATAGGGGAGTGTATGCATGTATAGGTGGAGAGAGAAGAGGTAGAACAGGTGGAGAGAAGACGAAGAGTTCGGAAGCTGGTTTCATTTTCCTCCAAGAGTATGCCTTTGTCAGCAGAGAGAGAGAGAGAGAGAGTAAAAAGCAGGGGAAAGAGGGAACCTTTTTAAAGTGAAAATTACACCGCAACTATTTGAAATAAAATATTTAATACTCACAAAATGATTAAGAGATTTTATGAGCCATATTATTTTGAAAGAATATATTTTAAAATAATAAATTGAAGAAAATTGTGTGCTTAAGTAAGAAGGAAAGGTTATTTATTTTATGAAAAAATTTATTTTATTGAAAAATATATAGTTGAAAATGAGTGTAAGAATGAAAATGAAAATTTTAATGTATATCAAATAGGGGCTAATATTAATTTCTATCAATACCGAAAAATTATAGTATAATTGATTATTAATGGTTAATTTCTTTTGATTTTATAGTAACATGACTAACTGATTTTATAAATTAACAATGGATAAGAAAAATGATGCATCCAAATAAATCATCTAGCTGCGGAAATTTCGTTTCAAATTAGACTCCATTGTCAAACATATATTCAAGAGTGTATAATTCCCTTCTTTACCTTTTTATTTTGCTTACTTGATGTTATTTGAGACATAGAGGACAATATTCAATTTATACGAAGAAAGGCTTCAAACTTCTCTTATAAGAAATGATTAATAGTAGAAAACCCCCTAAAAACGTTTCAAATTGCAATATACCCCTATCTATTGGAAATCGCAAAAAACTCCCTATTTGAAACATTTTGTTAGAAAAACCTCATACCGTTCAATTCTGTTAATTTTACTGTTAAAACAGTAAAAATTGTAAAAATTAAAAAAATAATAATAATTACAGTTGTGATCCTCAACTTTTTTATTTTTATTTTTACAAATTACACCAAAATCTTTTATTTGTGTCACTAATATTCCCAAACCTTTAAAACTTATCTTCCACCCCACTCCCACCTAAAAAAATAATAATAATAATAATAATTCTTCTCCCATTTCCACTCATCTCTCAAACCTCCCTCATGTCGCCCATGCACAACCCTGCCCAAAGAGAGAACTTAGGTAACAGTTCCAAGAATTATATCTTCGTCGAGGTTGAAGGCATTAAATATGTTTGGATTGAAAATGAAAACGGACATTACGCAGAATGCGTTGCCCCATCTTTGTTGAGAACTATTGTACAGATTATCCACACATATCATTCAATGGGGGGTCATTCGTAGAGGTCTCTAGCTAGAGAACTTCCTTCTTTTAAATAATGTTGAAAATGCACCATTAAAGACAACAGACTTTGTTTTATCCATCTTCTTCAAAGAAGGTTACAATTTTCCATAAAGCTTCTTCACTTTATTCTCAATATTTGAAGAAATTATTTGCGACATTGTGTACATTTTATTATTGGAAATGTATTTGAAGGCATTGTGGGCAGTGCATATTACTTAGCACCTGAAGTGTTGGAGAGAAGATATGGACCACATGTATATATTTGGAGTATTAGGGTCATGTTGTACATTCTTCTATCTAGAGTTCATCCTTTCTCGACAGGTATTTCATTAAAAAAAATCTCAAAATTTTCACCTTTCGTATGGAAATTGTATCTCAATTTGGTCATATGTGTCACTATTTCGGTGTAGAATCAAAGCATGGAATCTTCGATGCAATTTGATCATATGTATCACTATCAATGTTTGGATTGACAATGGAAAAAACAATTGATTTTGGATTGAGCATGGGCGATATGAGGGAGGTTTGAGAGAGGAGTAGAAATGGGAAGAATTTTGTACGTTTTTTGTTTGGTTTGGGGTGGGATGTGGTAGAGGGTGGGGGTGGAGTGGAAATAAGTTTTAAAGGTTTGAGAATATGGGTGGTAAAAATAAAAGATTTTGGTGTAATTTGTGGGAAAAAAAAATGGTTTAAGATCACAATTGTAATTGTTTCTTTTTAATTTTTATTGTTTTTAATCGTAACATTAACGGAATTGGACGGTGGGGGGTTTTCGCACAAAATGTTTCAAACTATTGGGTTTTCTACGATTTTAAATAGGTATGGAGGTATATCGCAATTGGAAACATTTGTAGAGGGGTTTCTACTATAAATCCTCTAAGAAGTATACCCTATGAGTAATCATCAATAAGTGATTGCATATGCATATAAAGCTTACATAAGCATGATGGAGTGGAGACTAAGGTAAAGATGTTTACTTGAATGAGAGCCGGTCAACTTCACCCCAGTTTTGTATATGCGCAAAGAGTGTCTAAATCCCTCTTCCTTTCCGAGAACACTCTAAAAATATGCCAGCAAAGATCTCATTCAGTACTTGAGAAAGTTTGGGGTGGGAAAAACATTAATTTTTTTATTACTTTTGTGTGATAGTGTAAAGTTTTATTGCTTTATTATATATGAAAAAAATGTAGAAAAATTGAAAATTTTTAAAAAACTTCAAATTGATTTTCTTTTTAGTTTGCATGGTTATGTGGATTAAGTAACCTTACCGGCTATTATGTATATACTTGAAATTCTGTACTGTTTTGTGGACTATGAATAAGTTACATGCTTATAGTGATGTATGCTTGTTCATGTAAAATTTGATATTATTTATGCACGTAAATTAATTTTTGCATTGTGAAGGAATGAGTTAATTCATGCTTGATAGGTTGAAATAATAAAATTTAAAGGCTTAACCCAAAAATACTACATTATACATCCTTAAACCATAGTTTGGGGTGATTGAATTGTTGTAAACAAATTTTAGATGAATGAATAGTTCAGGTGTGAAAATTTTTGTGTGGATTATTTTAGTCCAATAAAATGAAAATTAGGTGGGAAACTTAAGTTAGATTTTTGAGAATAAATGTTTAATGAGGGACATTGTACTATTCGTTGCATAAAACAAGGAAAAAAACTATCATGGTTTATGAGTAAAAGCTATATTATAAAAGATCTCAATGAAAACATTTAGCCATGTTTGGTAATCATTCTTTTAAAAATCTTTTTCTTTCATACTATTTTTAATCATACATTCCCACGATAAAAAAATATTCACATAAACCCAAGAGTTTTTCCTACTTTTTAGCGACACATTCTAAAAAAATTTCCTATAAAAACTCATTCTTTACAAAAAAAAAAAAGAAAAAGAAAAAAGGGGTTGTGTAACTGGACTAATTGAAAATCCTAAAAAGAAAAAACAAAAAAAGGATCAAACTAATGGATAATACAGAATACACAGTAAATATGAAAAAGCAAGCACTTGAAATAGAAAACGCACTCCCCGAGTACGATTCGAACCTACGACCAGTCAATTAACAATCAACTGCTCCTATTGAAAGAGGATCCACACAAGAAAAAGTACTTGCCATTTGTTGGTTATTGGTGGCATCCAAGAAGATGCCATTTGCTTGATAAGAAATAAAAAAGAATATAAAAAAGTCGAGCGGTTGAAGCTGACTATTTTCTTCTTTGTAAAGAGAGAATTCTATTCGAGTTCATTGGTTTAAGCCATTTTGAGTGCTCCTATGATTTGACGTGGTCGTTGTGTCTTAGGAGATGGTTGTCAAAAAAACCGTTAGCACCGATGCCGGGCAAATCCATCTTAAAGACAAAATGTTTAACACTTGCCTCGGCCATTTGTATCACGTGCATCTCTTCTTTCCTTATCTTTCTTAATTTTGATTTCATTTACGTTTGACTTCCGAATATTGTTAACTTTGTTTATATGTTTATATTGCAAGGTCCAATGATATGCTTTCATTCAAAAATGGAAAGTGACGAGTCCATATTCATGTATTCGGATTCGGTAAATCATTACGTCGTCTTTTCAAATATTTTGGTAAGTCGAATTATGTTTCAATTTCATGAGCATAAAACGGTATGTATTGATATGAATATAATTAAACATTATCGATGTAATATCCCCAATAGGATTATCAATTGTCACTATATACAAATCACACTAAATTACTTAGGTCAAGAATTAGAAATAGAATTATAATAGTTGGATTCAGAATTCCAATACATGCATGTCCTATTGAATTCATCTTAACTAATTAGCGATAATTTAAAAATAATCAAAGCAATCTCCTTTGTTACGTTACATTTGAATTTGATATCAAACTAATAGAATTCAATTTCAAACTTGTCAAAGATTCCGTACGCTTACGAATAAGAATTATTTGAAATTGATTAGGAAACCTACATTGATGATAAGTGGATCACCAATGAGAATATTCAAGTGGAATATAATTTCCCATCCCTCTAAAGAATCTCCAATCGTTCGCTCGATCTACTAGTTCTTCTTTACATCTTCTTAAAAAGAAAAATGGGCGATGTTCTCTATAGTTAATCCAATTTGCAAACATCTGTGTATTGACAAAGCGACTAAGTTGCTTATTCGACCTAACGAGGCTAGACTATGCGTTTAAGTAGATGTTTCCAAACATCTTTGATAGAGTTTGGATTGGTATGGAAGAGTTGGAGTTTGGCAGAAAATGTATTATGAGAAACCACCTAGCTATTGCAACTATTGTCATAATCTTGGACACCAAAATGCTCATTCGTTAAACCCTTGGAAGTTTAGCAGGATGCTGAACAAAACAAAACAGAAACTTTTACCACAAAATGATTTGAAATGGAATATGGGAAAATAATCATGGGAAAAGGCAAAATTGTTAGCGATTCCTTTAGGAAAAATTAATTGGGAATAAATTATATATCGGATAACTAACATTTTAAGAGCACAAAATTGGATAGAACTTCGATTTATTGAAACCAAATATGTGAAAGTAGAAATGTAGAAACGAGAAATGCAGTAACGCAAATTCGGTAGGGGAAAGAGTTTTATTTTTTCTTTTTTTAATCTCCCAATATACAATAATCACGTTTTGTAATAGTACTCCGAATTGTGTAGACCAATGAAACAACTCATGTTTTGAATTCTTTGTATATGATACTCAACTCAAAATAAATGTAGAATTATTTAATGCACAACGCAAATATAATAGTCCATGTATCATGTGTATGTACAACAATCACGTTTCGTAACTGGAGTACTCCAAATTATGCAAACCAATGAAACTACTAACATTTTGAATTCTATTTATATGATACTCAACTCAAAATAAATGTAGAATCATTTAGTGTATAATGCAAATATAATATTGGAAAGTTGTATCTCAAAAAACACGACTCTTGAAAAAGACACAACCCAAGAATTAATCTTTATATGAAGAGACGTGATTATTGAAAAGTAACCATTCTACAATTCAAGATCTTTATTTTACTACATACTCTTCTAATCAAACATATTCTAGAACATTCCATCACGTGTCACACCGGGATTAACAGAATATTCAATCACGCTAATATGATTTCCAACAATTTTCACGTGTTAAGCATTTCAGCTACGGTCTTCATTCATCATTCACCTGAAATTAATTGGAGAAACTGAAATTATCTACACGCGGGGGTAGAACAAGTTCATCCTTCGATTTTCCATAATCAACTAAAGGGTCCCATTTACCAATTATCGGAGGATTTTTCCCATAACACCGCTTACTGCTTGGCTTTCACTTGGACTGCCCCAATTTTCTTGGTTTGATTTCTTGTTACAAGAATTTGAAATTTGAGATTTAATTAAGATGGACCATCGAAAACCATCAAGAATTTTTAAAAAAAAAAATTAAGCCTCCATGTGCGCAGAGAATGCCTTCATGCACCACGGAGGCACCATGTCTCCATGTGTCACGGAGACATGGTGTCTTCGTGCAGAGACACCATGTCTCTGCTGTGCATGGAGTAAATTCTTTTTTTTTTTTTTTAACAAAGATTGTAATTAATAATGTCAAGGAGTTTTATTCTTTTTGCTCAATTTTTATGTTGATCTACCTTGCCTAAAAATGTAAGCTGTCAGGGTAGGGATAACACAGGCCAAATTCCCTTTTTAATCAAAGGCTTGGAATGGGAGGTACCTTGCAAAAGAGATGGATTTCGAATGGGAGGTACCCGAAAATGCACGGTTGCAGGCCCGCATTTCGTAGCGAAGCAACTTGAAGTAGGTAAAAACGGTCATGGACCATTTCGAAGAGCGGCAGCTCCAAAACTTCCTCAACTCATGTCTCGGGTTCCTTGTCGACGTTGCAGACATCCAATTCTCCGCCTAACTGAACCAACAACTCGTCTTCAGATCCATACAAACGGATAAGGTCAATGAATTGTGGTTCAATGTGCAAGACCACTTGACTCGATTTGGATTGCAAGAGTTTGCATTCGTGATGGGATTAAGATGATGTCTCCCTCCGAAAAAGTTGTTTCACTAAATTCGCTTTGAGTTGAATAACTGAATTTGGATTCGTAATCCTGTAAAAGGAAGACAATTTTTATGTTATGTGTTAGCATGGCTCCGTGGTGATGCCAAAATGTTGTATTGATGAATGTTATTTTAACTCAGAAACGTTACAATTGTCTCATCTCATTTTCTTCCACTTAGCCTTAGTCTTTCAATTATATTTCACCTTTTGATATTATATATATACAAGCTTGTTTGATATGTATATTTTCTGTTTATGAATGATATTAGTACGACTATAATTTATATAAGTTTGTGAAACAATATGTATTAAAATTACGCATAATTTGTAGTAACCATAGTCAGCCTTGGTGGTAGATCTGACATCTAGTCAGCATCTACCATCGGTGCACGACACGTGTCGGGTCCATTTGGGTGATTTAGGATGGGTCGTGACAAGTATCAAGAATATAAATGTCATCTTGTAATACACCATGAACATAAAATATCTCATCTAGATAAAAGGAACAACAATTATTCTTAATGTTAATTGAAAAACCATTCATGTCCAACATGAAATAGAAATAATGTTTTTAGTAATGGCAGGAACAAAATANAAATGTCATCTTGTAATACACCATGAACATAAAATATCTCATCTAGATAAAAGGAACAACAATTATTCTTAATGTTAATTGAAAAACCATTCATGTCCAACATGAAATAGAAATAATGTTTTTAGTAATGGCAGGAACAAAATAACAGTTTTCTAATTCTAATACTATGTCTAAAGGCAATGGTAAAAAGTATGTTCCTACAGCTAATGCAACAACTCTTGCATCATTTCCCACGCGCATGTCGACTTATCTTTTCTGTAGTGGTCTACTCTTCTTTAGTCCCTGCATATGTATACAAACATAAGACCCACATCCGATATCTAATACTTAAGAAGCTAATGAAGTAGACATATTAACCTCGATAACAAGTATACCTGAAGATGAAACTTTAGAAGAATTCTTTCCCTTCAAACTTGCGAGGTAAGCCTTGCAGTTTCTTTTCCAATGACCTTTCACTCCATAGTGATAGCACGGGTCGTCAGACTTGGTATTGTTCTTATTTGTTTTGACTGTTTTGTTATTACTTTTAACCTTCTTGGATTTTTTTAAAAACTTTCTTTAGTCTTCCATTTAATTCGTTTGGAGGATTGAAGAGCTAAGACATGCCCCTACTAGCTTTGTCATTGGGCTCCACAGTCTTAAGCATGTTCAACAACTTAGGGATTGTGCACTCGAGCTTATTCTTGTTGAACTTCATGATGAAATGTGAATAAGTCTCTTGTAGAGATTGTAGAATTAAGTCAACACTTAGTTCATGGTCCATTATTGAACCCAGTTGAGCCAATTTGTCAATAAAGCCAATCAAAAATAGCACATGAGCACTGACTGAAGATCTTTCTACCATTTTGCATCGATACAGTTGATTGAAAGTCTTATATCTCTTCACACGTGATTGTTCATTATACAACTCCTTGATATAAAAAATCATAGTGTGAGCATCCTTAACCTCATGTTGTTTTTGCAACTCAAGTGACACAACTACAAGAATCACATGCTGTAGTATTATCATCATCATCACTGTATATTGTAAGTAGCCACCTCTTTCTCAGTTGAGTCCTCAGTAGATACCTCAGGAAATGGCTCTTCCACGACATAAATCGATTTTCTCATACTTGATTCCTAATGAACTGAGATCCTATTTATTATATTAAGACCTTGAGTGTACTCAACAAATCTTAATAATTTTTTTAAAAAAACTTTAGGACACGACAATTTAAATAAAATCAAATTGTAATTAAATACCAAATTAGAGTCCAACCCTAATTATAATCGAATTAATATTTTAATTTAGGATAAAACTCCTAAATAAAATAAAATTCAATTTAGGGTCAGAGTTTAATATTTAAGTTAAAATCCAACTTTAATGAAAATATAAAAAGTTTTTAATTTTAAATAAAATCTTATTTTGGTTCAAAACTAATAATATAGATTAAAACATTTCCAAAATCAATAGAACCCTTTTAAAAGTTGCATAAAAGACTCTTTTCTAAAATTGCATTTTGACCAAACTTTAAAAATATAACAAATTGCAGATCAGGTCCCCTTTTAAAATTGCAAACAAACCCTGTTTCTTTTAATTGCTGGAGGGTCCCTGAAATTTTATAAATTGCAGGAGAAGCCCATGTCCCCAAAATCCATTCGAAAACCCTAACCCTAAAACACCTTATCCTTTCTTTAGCGGCGCACGCCTTTACCTGTGGCGGGAGCCGATGTACTTCGACGGTGACATGCAAAAGTGCTGCTACCCACAGCAGTTATGTCATGGCATTTGCAGCGACATCGTTTACCAGTGCAACAGCAGAGGTAGATGCCTCTGAGTCCTACAATTACATATGTCGCTGTTGTAATGTGCGGCACATCACACTGCTACCCTTTGGAACAAGCGCTACTGCGTGCAGCTGGGGTGGTGGTGGTGGTGACCTTCGCAGCCGACCCTTTTATTTTACCCATTTTTTCGTAAATAAATTTTCGAAGATAAAAACAATTTTCAATATTGCTAGATTCAAGAACAACATGAACAATCAACTTTTGATTGTTCTAAGATATACCATAATTTCTAACAAGCACAAAGTAAGCTCTAATACCATTGCTGAGAATTTAGTTAACATGTAGAGTGGAAAATAAAACAAATTTCAATTCTCACTAAGGATCTTCTTTGTGTTTAGAAAGAAACTTTTTTAAAATTTATACATTTTATAAATTCTGCAAACTCCTTTATTAATCTTGGAAAACGAACAATTAGGATCTACAATCTACAACTTTCAAGTTGTCGCCTCCAATGAAAATCCACACACGGAACAAGAGTGAGAGAATTATAATTTATCTTTTCTTGTGCTAGCAAGATAATGAATTGTATTATGTTCTATTTTTCTGAAACCCTAATAACTTATTAATATAAGTCTAGGTGGGCTTGTCTTTTAAACTTAACACTTTCCAATATTTAATTAATCGAATTAATTAAATTTGATCCATGAATTAATTAAGCTAATTAATTAACTCGAGCCTATTAACAAGCAACCTAATTAATTAATTGTATGACACTTGTTAATTAATTAATTGATACATCATCATTCTTCTAGTTCTCATTTTGTGTGTAATTGATCAGGTTTCCGATCATGATGCCTAATGGTGTGAACAATTATTTTGATCTAATCAAAATCAAAAAATTAAATTACCCATTTTGACTTATCACCATTCATATTCGTCGTCCCAAATTGACATCTAAAAATATTTCACAATAATACATATAACAGAAAATATCACGTGGTATGACAAAATCAAATTTTTTCGTTTACCGTAAAACTATGATTCTCGTCAATATGATCAGATTAATTATGAGATATGGATGTGTGTTAATCTCAATTAACAATCATATCTTCCATCCCACTATTAAGTCAATATAAGTCTAAAACTCCTTTTCAACTTATGAGTACATATTGGTTAATGATTTTCTGATGTAGGAGGGTCCGAGTCAGATGCCGAGTTGTCAGATAACACGTTAATAGCTCTGAAGTATCACGAGTTGGCAGATTAACGCAAAGATGGCAAGTAATCGCCTAATTCTGGAAATTGAGACGTGTTTTGGTAATTTGACCATAACTTTGGCT
>CAIGRL010183471.1:0-16176 GCA_903798325.1 Fraxinus xanthoxyloides | reverse complement strand
AGAATGAAAGATTGATATTGATATTGATAGATTAGTAAGTTTGGTGGAAAAAAATGTTGTAATGTGTGGGTATTTATAGGGGAAAAAATTAGAAAAATGAAGAAATTTTTTTTTTACATGACCAGAACGTTCACTAAATAAAATTTTTAATTTTTCTTTTATTAGGCGAGCCACGAGCCGAGCAGCTCGTGGCTCGTCTAAACGAGTTGCTCGTCGAGCGGCTCTACTGAGTCGGCCTGCTTGGCTCGTACTCGGTCTCGTCTCGTGGGCCTCTACAGACGAGCTGACGAGTCGCTCGACTCGATTGCCACCACTACTCCTAAACTTTAATGGGGTTTTGACATTTTCTCCTACCTTAATATTTTGATACAAGTTTTTTCCAACCTTAATATTAAACATTACTTATTTTGATAGTAAGAGTAAAAATTAATGTCATAAAATAACTTCCTTATTTTAACTTTTATTAATAAAATGATTGTTTAATCTCAAATTTATTTACTTAAAATTATTTATTAATAAAATGATTGTTTACCCTCAAATTTATTTACTTAAAATTAAACTTTATGAGGTTCACAAAAAGTATATTCTACAAAAAATGAAAATTGAGTACTTAATTATCATAAAACCTAGATTTTAAGTTGAAGCTTGGGGTAAACCTCGTAGGTATGGCATTCCATTAAGTAGTTGTTCTTCATCTTGACGAATAAATAATTCGTTCTTATCACTTTTTGAGTATTGTTTATAAAGTAAAATTAATTTATTTCTTAAATATAAGTAAGCTCAAACTATGGAGTCGTTTAATTGTTAAAACTGCTATATCGTTATTTTCAATTAGACATAGAATACTTTGAATTTAAATAGAAACTACCACGTGGCATAATATAAAGAACACGTTATTTCACTCCTTTGAGGATGATCAAGTTGGTGGAACAGGTGAACGTGAAGATCGAATGTCACGAGTTCAAATTTCATGCCAATACTTCCTCGGTTGAGCGCGTCGTACTAGTGCGGTTTATGTCTCCTGTGTGATTTGTAGGCTACTGCTTATAGAGGGAGGTTTACCCAGTGCGCACTCACGAGTAGCGGCTACAGGTGCCTACGTCAACCAAAATAAAAATAAAAAATCGAGCTCAAAGAATAGCGAGTTTCAATTGTTAATACATAAGTATCATTTGTTTACGACTACTGTTATTTCCGTTGATTATGTATAAATTTTTGTAAGATTTAATAGGAAAACTTTTTAACAGAAAACTTTAAGCAATACTAAAATTTTATGTATAAGAATAGATGCACATGGCTTTCAAGAATTTGAAACAATACCATCCATGGAAGTCAATCCACCACTTTCTTTGAATGTTCCCTTTCTTTTTTCTCCGATTTTACATTTTTTTCCCCTCAATTTAAGAAAAAAATAATAGTGTCAAATTAAAAATTAGATCGAATTAAAAAAGAAAAGTAAGAAGTCATATCTATAACACTAGTTTACCTATAATAACATATGCAGGTTCATGTACGGATGATGTACTTACCAACTAATCAACTAGCTTGGCATTTAAAAATCATATAATTTTTTGACTTTTAACAAAACTCGTAAGTAATCGTGTCTTCTTTAATTTGACTAATCATGTCATAGGCAAGCGATATACTTTAGTTGAAATTTTCCTTTTTAACAACTCAAAACAAAATCCCACACCGCCGAGCCCTTTCATTTAAGCTTTGGTCGACAATAATAGGACATGAGGTAGAGTACGATACATTGCCTATTACTCAAACTAAGGATGCCTTTGAATCCATATGCCTAAAAACTTCTTGCCAAGGCTGGAACCCTCAAGACTCAGCTCAATTAGGCAAACTTTCTCCCAAGATTGAATTGATTTCCTTTCATTGATTCCTGTAAATTGCATTAATTACTTTAAATAAGAAAAGTAAGAAGTCAGAGCTATAATATTACTCTATCTGTGATATTAAAAGGATTCAAAAGTTGTACTTAGGCAACTAGTCAACCTACTTGGCATTGAAAGATATAAACTTTTTTATTATTATTTTGAAGTCAAGTTGACAAAACTCATATACTATGTTATTCTTTTGTTTAATTCAACGTATCAATTATAAGCGAGTGAATAGTTTTACTGTTTTTTCATTGTTAGTAATGTTTTTGTTGATATTTTAATTACTAACTCAAGATATGTTGGAACTATAAAGTTACTATTTTTTCTCTTTCTAAAATCGTTAAAAAAAAAATCGAGTCGGCTCGGCCTGTTAAGGCTCGACCAAAAGCTCGAACAAAGCCTCATTTTTTTGGGTTCGGCTCGACTCGTTGACATAACTACATAATCTTCACTTTCAACCTCAGCGCTTGATTCTTTTTCGTTGCATGTCTCTTTCCATTTCCGACCGACAACAACGACTTCGGTGGAGCCAACACGCGCAGCCGCACCCCCACGCAGGGTGTTGGCTCCGCCGCTAACTGAAAGTCGTGATTTAAAGTCCAAATGCCTATGAAGCCCTTTCAATTTGAATCATGTTCCAAGAAATTTACTTTCAAAGTTAAAAAGCAAGAACGATAAATTTTTTTCATTGTCAAAGTCTCTTTCATTTTTTCGATCCATATTTTTCCCTTTGGTTTTTTTGAAGCATTTGTAACCAAGTACAATGTAATAAAGTAGTAATAAAATCGTAAAGTGACATACTATACATGACAATGATCGATGAGAATCGACTATGATAATTTAACAATAATTTCGGGAAATTTCATTTGTAATGAAGGGGAAAATCGTACCTTTTATATATGGAACTTATGTTATAAATCACACACAACTGCTCAACATCTGTTTAAAAACAATTTTTCAACGTATTGCTAATTTGGATCATTATCATTTTATTTTGATTTCTTTGATATGAATGTATATCATTTGAAAGTTTTGTGAAGTAATTGCAGCCAACTTTGCACCAAGTTTCGGGCTCAGTCTCGATCAATTGGCACCACAAAGAGAAAACCCAATCTCAATCCCCTAAACCAAATGATTGCTTCAAAGTCTCTACCCACAAATGGAACTTTGGATGAAAGAATACTATAGCCACACAAAACCGAAGACAAGAGAGAGAAACACAGTAGCACACAACTACAAGAATGGCAGGGAAGCACACAGCCGAAATCACGCCACTTTCTCACACACTAGGCTAGTCTTTTTCTTTCACTCAAGAATAGTAACCGGTAGGTAACATATATAGGTTAGGTATAGGATTATAGGGTTGGGCCCAACAAGAATAATAAGGCCCAATAGAAGACAGTAAAGTGGACTGTCAATAGATAGAAGCCATTCAAGTTTGGGTTGGGCCATGAGCATCACTAATTAATTAGGCTGCTTCAANCCACACAAAACCGAAGACAAGAGGGAGAAACATAGTAGCACACAACTACAAGAATGGCAGGGAAGCACACAGCCGAAATCACGCCACTTTCTCACACACTAGGCTAGTCTTTTTCTTTCACTCAAGAATAGTAACCGGTAGGTAACATATATAGGTTAGGTATAGGATTATAGGGTTGGGCCCAACAAGAATAATAAGGCCCAATAGAAGACAGTAAAGTGGACTGTCAATAGATAGAAGCCATTCAAGTTTGGGTTGGGCCATGAGCATCACTAATTAATTAGGCTGCTTCAAATGGCCCAACAGGGTTATGAGATTAGTTTACCAAATTGTGGTGCCGATTTACCTTCAGTCATTTGGTCAAGGCCGATTGAACTAAACAATACTTAACAACATCGCTAGGGAGGTCGTTTGACAACAATTTGCCTAACAAGTTTAACTAAATGTAGCCCCTGTTTGGTTTAGCTAAATATCGTTTTAATAGATTTTGATAAAAGTTGTGGATTTCATAAAATATGTTTTTGAAAATAAACTTGAGAAAAAATGAATTTTAAAAAATGAGGAACAAACACAGCTCAGAGGGGAAAATTTATTTATTAAGATCATGTTCGTTCATATTATTTAGAAGTTTAAACTATCGTAAACAAGACAAATCTATTTATATAAATTATACATATACCATATTGCGAAAACTTAGAAGTGCTAACAAAGGCCGAATATACAAAATTACATAGAGAAAAGACAGCCCCCAAGGCCGGCAGGCCAAGGTTTTAATATAACTCTGTCTTATGTAGTATTATAATCTAGGCAAAATATTTGTGTCTCATTTTGAAATTTCAGTCAGGAGTCGGTTCAGCACCTTCCAACATCTCCAGACCGGAGAAAAATCCTTCGTTTAGGCCTAATGAATTCAGAATCCATGGATGGACGATTCAGCAGAAACTTGTCAAATGAAGGGAGAGGCTCCATCAGCCTGCAGAAGAAGCTAGTAGAGAGTAAACGTGTAATTAGTCGAAATGAACAAGGGCCAGACCTTACTGATTTTATGAATGACTTGTTCTATGGGGCAAAAAACACGGAAAAGAAAGCGTATAATCTGACTGGAAATGGGCATGTTCTTGATGATCGTGTTGAAGAAGATTTTGATTCGAGTAAAAGAAGTGTTAGCAGCAGATTAACTCAGGAATGGCTTCAGGAAGCGAAGCGCATGGTGGCGTCTTCTCCTTCCCGGATTGATTCACCCTCTCGACTCGTTGGCTCCCCGAGATTTGCTGCTTCTCAAGGCAGGCTATCGACTTCATCTCTCGAGAAGAGAGACCCCTTCGACAGGTCTGCTAGAAGGTGTGTAATCTGGCTGCTTCAATCTGAAATAATAGTCCTAATATTTATCTCAAAGTTCTAGTTACTTCGTTATTTATTTATTTATTTTTTTAACAATTGCCGATCTAAATATCGATATTTATGAAAAGAGTAAATAATTGAAAATTTATATGGTCATATATATTACTAAAATCACCTAGTAATGTGTGTTCGGTACTGTATGGTCCGACTTGTCAAACAAAATGTTAGAAATGAATAATACAAATAGAGCTTTCATGTATGGAACATAATCTGTGAACAGTGTTATCCTCTCTTTTTCTCATTTTCTTGCATTTGTTTTCGAATTCTTGAGTGTAGGATAAAAAATGAAAAATAATCACTTTTGTTGAAAAAAAAGCAGGCATAGAGCAAGGGAAAGCTTCAGTGGGGAAATCCTGTCAAAAACAGCAAAAGTTTCCAGGAACAAATCTGAAATAAATAGTGACTCTTCACAGGGTGGAGAATCTCCTGCATCAGATGTCCAAAAGTCTTTCTCCAACCTGCTCAAAATCCCCAATAGTCCTACTCCAAATCCCTATCCTGCTATCTCCCCTGACCCCACACCCCCAAGTCCAAGTAGTCTCGTGGGCCTACCTCTTCCACCGCGCCAATCAGTGCACCGAAGGTCGCGGTTCCAAAATGACCCCAATGCACCACTGTCACAGCCTATCCCAACCCCAACTAACCCTCCCTCCGTTTCCAAACGAACTTTCAAAGATACTGCAAGTACTACAAATAATGCATCAACAACAATCTTGGATACTCCACTGCTCTCCCCACCAGAACATTTTATTGAGTCGGCCCACCGAAAGTCGAAATCTTCCACCACTTGCTCCAGACCGGAGGACGAAGTCCTGTCCCCACCCCGGAACTTGGTGGAGTCAGCTCACCGGAGATCCATATCTTCTTCAACATGTAGCACTAACAGGATCTTGAAGAAGAGCAATGTGGATGATGGGCAGTTGAAAGAAGGAGGTTTAAAGGGTCAGGAACTGAACAAGTACTTGAAAGAGCAGAGGATCAAAATTGGGAAAATCATGAGTGGGGAGATCAATGGGAAGGCAAAGATTATGCTCTCTGGACCTTCAAACAGTTGAGTTTTGTATTTCTGTTACTAGTGTATTTTTTTCTTCGTTTTGATGCTATATGAAATATTATGTAGGGAAAATTTGATAGCAAGAGACACCATTCTCTCTTAAATCTTGTCGAATAATCTGTACCAAACATATTAGTGATTTACGTCCACTTCAAAATACTGAAGTGATAGTGTGAATGATTTATGCACACAAAGCCTAGATGGAATTGTGTGATTCTAAGGGAGACTTTCGATTTAATTTTGATTTAGGCACGAGCTCAATGGTAGCAGCCATATGTTACGCATGGTTGTTAGAGAACAAAAGGAGGGCTAATAGAAAGGGAGGAGAGGGAGATAAGACTAATTTGGAGATGGTGGTACCTGTGATGAATATGAGGAGACGGAAAATGTGGAAGCAGCAACAAGCGGCTTGGCTATTTCACCATGTTGGACTTGATGCCACTGCTTTGCTCTTTGCTGATGAGGTACTCATATTTTCTTAATCTTCGTTTCTCACACAATTAATTGTGTCTAATTTCATATTTTCAGTTTGTGTGTGTGTGTCTATGAAGCTTTTTGAAACCAATTGAAAGAGCATAATGCTGATGAAATCAGGCAATTTGTGTATATGACAGACTATTCTACTAAAGTGTATCCGTCTTCGCTATTAACTTTTAAACTTTCACTTGGTGGATTTTTCGCCTTTAGATTTATCTTTTTAGCAAATTTTTTTACAAAACTTGCTGGTTTTAAGTTAACACATTATTTTTTTTTTAAGCAAAATTTCAGACTTAGTTCAAGATTCATTGACAGCGAATATATAGAGATGGGAGAGTTTTGTCAATCTCAAGATGTTGCTTTTTTTCTTAAAAAATGCTTTTGTTTTATAGAAACTGATTTTTAAAAATAACTTTTTCCTACGATCATATTCAATCACACATTCTTTAAAAAAAAAAAAATACCATTTTTCACATTTTCCCATAACTATTCCCTATGTTTTTACCATGTATTCTAAAAATAAAAAATCAGTTTTCATAAAATCACTCCCCAAAGAATCAACTTCCTTCAAGGAAAAATATTTTTCATTTGACATATCAAAATATTTTGAACTTAATGTGTGGTTTTAAGTTTATTGTCTAGTAAAATACTATTAGACATAGAACTCTGTGCAGTTCTGCATAGTCTTTATTCTTAATGAATCCCTTAACAATTTCTAAGTTATAACGTGATAAGATTGTGCATGGTTGCACTGTGTGGAGCCTAATCATACTGTAAAATTATTTGTAATATTCATACTATATTAAGGATCTTTTTAGAAAGCTGATTTTGTGTGCATGAGAGGTGAGAAAATTTGTACTTTCTTATCCATTATAATACAAACCTACCCCGCAAAGTGGCGTAGCTCTATCATTACAGGTGTACCATTATAAATGTGTGTATGTTGCATTGTTTGTTTCTGATTCATTTGACTGATTAATGCTCTTGTATAAGCAGATTAGGGCTTAACCCGTAACTCTAGCTCTTAGTAGGACAGCTATAAAATTGACTGAGTGAAAGCTTTTGAAGCTAGATTCAAGTGGCAAGAGTATCATATGCAGATAATACAGGATCGCCTAATTACATTGTTTTTGTTAATTTAATTTCCTTTTTTATCTAGAAAATTTGCTGGAAATTGTTCTTGATGATCTTGATTCTATTTCCAATCAGGTTGACATGGAAACAATGATCATGGAAAAGCAGTTGAGCATGCTTGTTGTTGGAGATGATATCCTCCGAACCAATGGCGAGGTTGATTAACTTATTTTGTTCAATTGGAAGCAAATATATACATGATTTCCATTTTCAAGAAAATTTAGCAGCATCAAAATAATCTAAGGTTAAATTATTATTTTGCAATTGCTCTAGGTTGGATCAGGATGCACTGTTGTGACAGACAACTATTGTGAGGATGCATACGACCTACTTCAAACCCCTATCGTGAAAAAACTTCTGGTAGAATAAAATAAATTTCTCAACTTTCTTGTGCTATACACAATTTATATCATCTTTTTTCTCGTCTTGAAATTGAAAGAGACAATAAATGATGGATCCACTTTGTAATTGGACCTCATTAATATCTTCTTATCAGCTTGCAGGTATTCTATTAGACACACAAAATTTAAATCTTTCTACCAAGTTGTCTATGACTAGGGATGCAGAGGCAGTTCAGCTTCTCTCAGTTGGCGCAGCTCCTAATTATAGGAATGCTCTTTTTGATCAATGTATGTTTTCGTCTTTTGATAATATGAGAATTCCCTTAAAAATTCGTAGTAAACTCTATAGTGAGAGTCCCATGTTTTATTATTTTTCATTTCAGTGATGCAAGATCAAAGAGATAACGGTTTCTTTGAAGTTCTGCGCTACACTTACGGGAAGCCTTCTGGTGAAAGTAAGCTGAAATTGTGCAAAGAAAGGACTTTTTATTTTCAAGCAAATAGTCCTCAATTCACTAGAGCTAATCCCGTTGGATTTTCCCTCTGAATTATGCAACTCTAACTCATATCGTCATATTGAATTCATTTGTCTAGGCTGATGATAATATCACTGATGTTACTTCGTCATATTGAACATGATTCATGAAATTTGTTTACATGATTTTATCTCTAACATAATATGTTGTACATGGGGTAGGCAATGTCTACCAAGATGTTTGGCTTTTATGCTGAACACGCATTATACTGATTCTTCGATGTTGACAATAAATTATAGACTCTGAATACATGTTTGATAAGTAGTGCCCGACTTGATAGTCAAGAATTCTTTTGCTTTTTTTGTGGTGTTGAGTAGCCTCCAACTTTATTGAACTTCAGACATGCAATTTATAGGTAATCGAGATAGTGGACGATCAATAGAGCAGAAGATTTCTGAGAAGTACCCTTTCAATGAAGGAATTGCACCTAATGAGGGGAAAAATCAAAATAACACGAAAGATGAAACAAATCAGAAAGTTTCACCAATTTTAGGTAATATAATGCATTTTAACTGCTTGCAGTCTTATATTTATATCCAGTAATTTCGGATCAGAATCTATGCCAGTGCAAGTCATCTGGTGTTTTTATTTTAATATGCTGTATCCTGATAAAACTAGGCAACTGAATTGAACTAAGAAACTGACGGTGAACAAATCTTTTCGAAATACATGTTTTGTTTGTCAACATAAAGAAACAATTCTCATCTTTTACTACTTGTCACAGTGAGATGGAGTGAAATTGACTTATAAGCATTGGAATAAACTAATCGTACTTAATTAACTAAAATGAGGGATTTTGCTGTGGAAATAATGATGGAGTGAGGATTCTTTACAGCGAGAACCTTGAATATTCTTCTCCCAAGTTGATTATATAGTCATCATCTGTCTTATGTTTTTTTAATCATTCGAGTGGGAGTTGTTGGACTAACTGATCCCTGCGTCCTAATATTCCTACTATATTAATTATTTTGTGGGGATGTTTAAAAGGAAAGTAATGCTATTTGTAGTAGCTCACCACCTCAGTCGTCCTACGTTACATGCATATGGCGATTAGTTATTTGATGCATTATGTGGTAGTTTTTTATTGTCTCGTGCATTAAACCATTAAATACTGCATGTATGTCATGTAAGATGATTACGACAATAAACAATTGCAAATAGTATTATTCTTGAAAGGTAGGAGAATAAAGCTTGCACTCTTTTTCTCGGCAAAAATTATATAACGACAAAATGCACGTAGCTCTTTCAGAAGAAGGGGTTGGAGTTTAATTCTTTACATCAACACTATTCTTCCTTCAGGTAAACATACAGCCTCTCCCTTGAAGATGCCCGTGCAGGCTCCTGCAAAGACACCAGCAAAAACAGCCAATGCCTCTCAGGGGAAGAATAAGTCTTTTTTCGCAAAATTGTTTGGACTTGGATCGAAACAGTGACAAAAATGTGGATATTGTGCTGCGAGTTACAGATTTTGATATGGAATGTGGAACTGGTAAGAAATGTTACTGGAACTTCATAGAGCCATAGAGGCTCTACAAGGCACAAGATGGTCATAAATCAACCCATGTTTTTAGGACAGTTATTTATGTTTTATATATTTATTATTTTGTACGAAACAATTATTTTGAGACGAATTGTCTGCTTGTAATAAACTACAACAAATCAATTACTAATAATTTTGTTATCCCTATTTATGTATTATTTATTGTTAGTGCAAAATATTAGAAAGTATATCCATAACTGCTGCCGCTGATATTTAGAAGTTTCAAGTGACGTGAAAGTTGTGTACTCCATGGATGCTCCAGCTCTAGCTAGATTGAACCTATTATCAAACACCCGTACCCTCGTGATCGGTTGAACTAGCTAAGATATTAAAGAGATTCAAGATTAAAGATTGTACTTTTATCGTTAGGAAGAGATTAAGAAATAACATCTAGGCTAGACTTTGTTGGTAGGATCGTAGATAAAACCTTAATGACAATTTAATTTAATAAGTTTCTTGTTTTTAGTTTAAATCTTGTGATTGTTGATTGAACTCCTGTTTGATCCACATTATTCTCAAAATTCATTATTTCAATACTTATTTTCAACCACACATTCCTTCATAAAATAATATTACACGTAAATCTAAAACTTTTCTTATTTTTAACTACATATTTTTCATCACGTTACATCACATCATAAAATGCATCAAACATCCCCTAATTGTTTGTTATTGGAATTCTCGTGTTATTATTTGACTAATCTTAGGATTGTTTTTGGTGTTCGTTTTGATACCAAGAGGTTCTACATGTTTTTTTGCTCGAATAATGAACAAAACTAGATCCTATGAGAGATAGAAACATATGTACAATTTATACTTAATGCAATTTTAGAGACTTTTTGGGTTCCATTATTTCACATTTAATGAGGATAATACTAATTTTTTGAAGAATGTCTCGTTGAAAAAGAAGGAATTTTTTTAGGTTTATGTGTACTATTATCTTATTGAAGCATGTGTGATTGATAAGAAAAATGAGAAAAATGAATTTTAATTTAATGGGGGTCAAACGAAGGCTTAATTGATATTTGTCTTGTATATTTATCTATTCATATACTTCATATAGATGTAATTGGATTATAGGTAAATATTGGATTAATTATCTCGAAAGAAAAAATAATATATAAGGAATATCAATTATCAATATAAATCAAGAATTGATTAATCACGGGTAGTTGATGATTAGCCCCTATTTGACAACCATTATGAAGAGAAATTGGGGAAAAATGATGTTTTGACTTTAATTTTTTGGAGAATGTACGGTAAAAAAGGGAAAATTATGAATGTGTAATTGAAAATGAGTATAAAAAATAAAAAATTTTGTTTTAACGGGAGTCAAACATGGCCTTTAAGTATGTTAACAAATAAGCTCAATAGAGTGCAGAGTTGGCATGTGCTTCTGAACTTAGGCCCAACCCAAATCACCTTCAATATTTTTTTTTGGACTATTGGGCTTTTAAATTCAGCAGCCCAGGAGAAAACTCATCCAGGCAGAGGCAATCCATCCAAACCACATATTTCACTCCTTTCATCTGTCCGCGAATCCACCCGTTGATTCAGCTCTCACTATCGCCTCTCGCCGCCTTCCACCACCGGCGCCTCTCACTCTCGCCTCTCGCCTCCCAGGACCCAAATCAAAATATTTCTGTAAGGACTTGTTTTCTTTTTCTTTGTTATTTTGAATTTTGAATTTTTGTTGATGGCGTATGTTTTCTTATTTTATGTTTATATGGGTTGCTCATAGATTTTTAATTGAAATATTTAGATTAAGATGATATAAAATTTGATTTTGGTTTTTGATTCGAGTTAAGTTCCCCTGTTTAAGTACGTTTTTCACCTGTGAAGAGAGTTGTGTGAGAATTGACGTGGTGGAAGTGGAGCGTTGAATAGACAGGTGTAAATTTCTGTGTTGATGAAATGGGATTCGCGGCATTAAGGTTTTGTTATCAGCTTGAACATGGACTCCTCCACCTCCGATAACTGATTGGTTGAGATGAGAAAATGATTTGATGATTAGTTCATGTGACTTGACTCCATCACGTTTTCCTTGTATTACAGGTTGATTCAGAGAAGAGAAATGCAGTCATTATTTGGGAAAATTCGTTTCGCCACGAGACCAACAGTCAGCAATCTGAAAAATGTTGAGTTTAAATCAATCTGTTCTTTAGAGTTGAACGTTCAGGGTCACTCTGTTGCTAACTCATCGCAGTTCAACCCTTATTTTGGTTCTAGCTTGGCATTTTTTCCGGTATGTTTTAATGGCATGTAATATATAGTTATTGGTTATTGAATTTTAACAATTTACAAGCTTTTCCTTGAAATTTTATTTTGTAGTTAAAATTAATCTTTTTCACAAGGTCTAAGCTTCAGATGGGCATGGAAACCATTGTTTTTTAGTATTGCTGTTTAGTTTCTTTTAAATTTATATTTAGCATATCACATAAATCTGTAAATCTGAAATTAAGAAAGGAGAGCAAGCACATGGCTCTGATCTGTATATATAAAGTTTGAATACGCCATGGTTTGGTTTGGTTTTTTGTTTGAATTAGAAAAAAGAAAAAAAGAGATAAGATAAGCATGATTAATGAAGATAAAAATGAGCTCACTCTTAAGGTTCAATTTTCTTTTCTTTTTTTTTTTTTGGTTAAGATGTGGTTGTGGGTATGAGGCAGCTTTTCTATGCATCTTCCTTTAGTAGATGGGGGAGCAGAGGTGAGCTTTAGGGTGCTCAAGAATGGTGTAGTTTTTCTGGCAAGCCTTAGAGTTCATTCTTGGAATTTTGCCTAAGCCCACTTTTTGTGAAATCTGAACATGTTATCCCATTTTTTGGTCCAATGTCCAATAAGTTGTCTAGCCAAATCTTATTTGAGCTTAAAACTATGCTCGAACTCTTGACGAGCATACAGATATGCTTTGAGCTTCACTTATTTTTCTAACAAGTCAAGTTTAACTGAGCTTCAGTAAAGCCTTTCTTGAGCTAGACTCATTCTGGAGCATAAAGACTAAATAGAAAACAGAGGTAGATATGATGTTGGAATGAACAGGAGCTAGGTAACAATGCGAACTTGTATATTCATTTAGTTCAAATTACTCCTGTTTCCTCCATTTGACATTTATCTAAAGTTTAGCAACCATATGGTCGTCCTTTATGTCCAGTTCACTCAATTTATTGATTGAAATACTTTATTGTTCATGTTGTGTGTGAAATTTGGTTAGTGGTATTGAAGCCAAAGTCCAATATCCAAGATCTGTGGCTTTAGGGAGGGCAATAACATAATGATTTTTGGGGGAAATTTTGATCACATTGGTGAATGTTGATGATGGGATGAGACCATGTGGATAGTAAGTGAAGCAACGCATGTTGGATGGGAAAATAATGTGCGGCCTTTGGATGAGCTGATCATGTTAATGAAGAGCAAGAAAAAAATCTACATGATCCTTGGCAAATGGTTAAGCTGCAATGAACAATCCATAGCTTGGAAGAAGTGCCCGGTACTGAGGGGTGCACATGAAAGATTGTTGATACTGGATGTTCGATCTAGTAGGATTTTTTTTTTTAAGCGAAACATGACACAACCTCATTGGGTTTTCTGGCACTACCAAGGAAGGCTAATGGGAGTTAGGATTCCCCAACCGTATATATAAAAAATTAAACTCACGAGAACAAAAGGGGGACACAAACCTGACCTGACCTCTCAAAAGCGAATAAATGCAACAAATGAAGGAAAATAAGAAGAGGGGAAGTACTACAAATGAAGGAAAGTAATAAGAAACGCAACAGAACTCAATATTTTAAGCTTTTGGATCAAGATTAGGATTCTAAGCTTTTGAATCAAGATTAGCATTCAAATATGTATGTTCCTGTTCCTCCGCTTCATGGCGAACTCATTTGGTTGATCTGCATTTTACATTGATGCTAGCATTGTGAACTATGTTATCATCAGTCATACAGTTTCTCTGTCATTTGTTCCTTCTCAAAGATGCATCCCCTCCTTTGCCCATCTATTTTGGCTTTCGGTTTTCTTAATTAGTGCTACTCTTCCTTTTGTGTTTTTCCTTTTAACCCTAACTTCAATATGCTTTTTATAATAGACCCTGTTGATTATAGAAGAATATTAGAAACTGGACATGCTTGTCATTGAAATTTGAAACTATAACAAACCATATATTTGGCTCAGAGCTACCTCTACATGACACTGCAGCGCCTTCTCTCTTTTTAAACTGCTTCTGATAGGTGAAAGCATTCATGATTTTCAGAACAAATGTTTTGTCCCCAAATTTGAAAGCAATGGGAAAGCTTGTAAGGCTCCATCTTACATAAGTCAAAGCTTAGGTTTGACTCTGTCGGCTGCTAAGGTGTTGACTTTACCCACTAGATGTATGGCAACAATGGCACCTGCTTCTCAAGATGCTTCGACTTCTGATGATGTGCCACAACGCATCAAATTCAAGAGGCTTGATAAAACAGCCAGACACATAATGCAGGTACATAAAATCAAAATATACTTCGTTTTGGTCATTTATTTGCTTTCACATTACAGTTTAGCACTGTCCTACAGTGAGGATATTATTTTATGTATACAAACTGCAGATACTTGATAAGGAAGCAGTCGAGGAAGTGAAAGAAAAACGAGAGATACCTGACATAAGGCCTGGTTACATTGTCCAACTTAAATTGGTACGGAATGCTTTTACTGGAAAATCAGCCTTTTGTTTGCTTATTCCTCTGCTGCCATAACATTGTCAGTCTCATTAGTAATTTCAGTTTTGATACTCCATACTTGTGCCTTTTGTTATGATCTTGCTATCACAGGAAGTACCAGAGAACAGAAGACGTGTTCAAGTTATAAAAGGCATTGTTATAGCAAAACGAAATGCTGGTTTGAGTACCACATTCAGAATAAGAAGACTAGTAGCTGGAGTTGGTGTTGAGTCTCTTTTCCCTTTGTGAGTATTCATGTAGTTACATGTTTTTACTAGGTTAGAATGGTTGAATTATTTTCCACTACTGTTTCCTCAATTTGGAAAAGGATGCACTTATAACTCAATTCTTTATTACATTTATTATAAAATGACATTCAGGTTAACCTCTTGATCAGCGTGTTGTGTTGTGTGAAACACGCCTGTTTTTTGGCTACCACTTTCCATCAATGTGGTTATTTCAGGCTGTTTAAGTTACTTTTGATAGATGAATCTATGAAGGATGACTAAACGAGGAGATTATGACAGGTATTCGCCAAATATAAAGGAGATAAAGGTACTGGACAAGAAGAAAGTACGGAGGGCCAAGCTTTACTATCTCAGAGATAAAATGAATGCGCTTAAAAAGCAATAACTTCCTCTCTAGATAGTTGAGATCGGAAAAGGTACGTCTATGGGCTAATGGCAGGCTTATATACAGAAGATTCTGGGTATAATCATAGGTGTAACAGTGAGTTTAGAGACTTGGGGTTATCTTTAAGAACTATAAGCCTTCGGAGTATTTATTTCTGCATTGTATTTATTGTGTTCTTTATGTATTCCTGGTAGGTGACTTTCAAAGAGCCCAGCTATATGGTGACGAGAAGAATGGTTGACAAGCTGCGGAACTGCTAGGAAATGTTTGGTATGAGTAATGGACTGGACTGAATGGTATAATAGAAAATATTTTAGCTTTTTTTACCAAATGTGTCGATGCCATTATTGTTTGTTCTATTAACAAGCTGCGAGACTGCTAGAATCACTTGCTTCAATTTGAATTGCGTCAAGAATTCTTGAAACATATGGTTCGCGTGTTGGTCACTGCATTAAGAATTCTTGAAAATTTGGTTCACGAGTTAGTCGTCCTAATTGGCAAGCAGGACGGAGACAGGAGCATGTTCCCATCCTGAATTTCTTGAATTTGCCCCGAATTTTTTTATTTAATTATATTTTCAATTTAAATCGTATTGAAAATTAAATAATGAATTAAACAGATGTTAAATGAGGATTTTTTTTTTATTTTTTAAACTTGTCATGTTCTGCCTAACAAAGATTCTTGGCTAGACGAAAAAGTAATACCCATCACGCTCCGTTATAGTTATGCATTAGTCAAGTGATGCAATATAACATTAGCATCAATGACTAATGTTAAAATGTACATTGTGGGGTTGACAGGGATGTCGGCTCGGCCCATGCTCGGGCGAGCTCGGCTCGCCGCTCGCCGGCCAACGAGCCCCTTGGGCAAGCTCGGCTCAGGCCCGAGCTCGCCCAAGGCGAGTCGAGCACGGCCTTTTTGACGTCAATTTATTTTTTAAAAATTTTTCTTTTAAACTATTAAAGGTCTAAACTTCTAAATTTAAAAAT
>CAIGRL010183461.1:0-10043 GCA_903798325.1 Fraxinus xanthoxyloides | reverse complement strand
AGAAGGGTTCTTGGGTTATTTGACCACTTGTCAGGGTAAGAAGATAACACACATTTACACATTACATGTCTTTGGTCCTTTTGATTTTTGATGGTTTTCTTGGTTCTAATTGAAAATGTTAACGATATCTTGAACTTTTTTGGATTTCTGGAAATAATTGTCCTAAAAGGAGTTTAGCTCCCTCCCTCCAAAATCATTCATGACATTTGTGAGGACAATATGTCTTCCTGTGTGTCTCTTTTGTTTCTTATAAGGTGAGATAATGAAGTAATATACATCAAGGGAAGGGTGAATCATGGGATTCATTCTGTTATGAAAGAAACTTATCAAACTTAATCACAGTTTTGAATTAGTATGTTTGTAATTTTCTTTCCTTTGCTCCTATCTACAGATCCGTATGAATCTCCACTGTTTTGAACTAGTATATTCGGTGGCATATATTAGAGTAACTTCTGGATTTTTCATGAACTTTAATGCTGTAGTTTTGTGTTGCCAAACTCAGCGTTCATATTTTGATTTATGGTTTATATATATGTCATCAGCTGCAACTATTTTTTTCTTCTTCCCTTTGTTCCTTAGTGGTTCCTCTCCTTACCCTCGAGTAGTGATGGTTTTCAAACTGTCTACTGGGTATTAAGGTAGGGCAATGGTCTTCTTTGGTTGCCTTCTGGGAAGCACTTCTTTCATTTTTAGGCAGGTTTGACATTAGAATCCCTGGTTAGCTTTTCTTTCGTTATGCGGGGATGGCACTAGGTCCGTATCGGGAAGGAAAACTGCTTATTGCAGATTTCATGTTAGTATGAAGGGCTGTATATTACTTGGTTTGGGCATGCGCATGAATGTAGGTGCACGACATGGTTGTCAAATTTAGGAGCCATGATTTTGGCAAAAGAAGGCCATGACTCTAGATACAGCTACATGGGTACATTGATCATGAAGTCAGTAAGGTAATAAAAGAAGTTCTGAAGATGTTCCATGTAGAGGTTACTACAGAAAAAAATATAAGAGTAATGCGTTTTCACAAAAATGTTGCACATTATAACTAAAAAATGATATAAAGGAGGCACATCCTTTTAAGATACGTGGTAGTTTTTGACATGTGTATTATATGTCGGAGAGTTGTGTTCATTTCCAAATGGCTGGAAACATTTCCTGTTGAACATGGTTCTGCATCGGTAACCAAAGAGTTAATACTTGAAGTCGCTTTATGCATATGCATTTCACGTTTTAGAAGTAAATCGATATAGCCCAGAACTAAATTCCTGTTTTACCTCTAACCCAGTTGATTAAAAAAGTTAACAAAATAGATGTTTGGAATTTTTGTCATTAATTGTGGAAGAATTCTAATTGCTGTAACATGAACAGGATTATGTGCCAACAGTTTTTGATAATTTTAGTGCTAATGTGGTTGTGGATGGGAGCACTGTTAATCTAGGGCTGTGGGATACTGCAGGTAAGTTGTTTTCAGTTGACATGTTTTCTTATTCATCTTTACACCATTTATTGTACAGTAGCTTAGACACTTGTCTTGTTGAACAGGTCAGGAGGATTATAATAGATTAAGACCCTTGAGCTATCGTGGTGCTGATGTTTTTATTCTTGCATTTTCTCTCATTAGCAAGGCCAGCTATGAGAATATCTCCAAAAAGGTAAGATTGACTTTACCACTTTGGTATGATTATTGCCCTTTTGTGCATGCCTCTTCTATGCAACAAGAAGAGAAAAGGCTCAGATAGCATAATGCTGATGGTTTTTTGTACACTTATCTTTTGATGTTCAGTGGATTCCTGAATTGAGGCATTACGCACCTGGAGTTCCAGTAATTCTTGTTGGAACAAAGCTGGGTTAGGATTTCCTGCTTCCCTTTCTCTTGTTATGCTGTTATAATAATTTGCTGTTCTGTTCTTTTATATTAGAAATAGTGGTAATCTATTATATGCAAACAACTAAAAATAGTTCTTAGTTTTCTTTCTTGGATCTGCAAGTGCATTAGGTTAAGTAGTACATATCTTCATGATTTTGTCCAACTATTCTTTTCTTTAATGGAATTTCGTTACCTTGAACATCATTTGAACTTGCTACTTATTTTATAAATTTTGTTATAGTTCTCTGTATAAACTGTCATCTTCATTTAGCCTCTGTTGGGCTCCATTAAAAATATAATCCATTTTTCTCTTTCTTGTTATCAACAACAAATTCTCCAATGAAATAATATTACACATAAACCCAAAATTTTTCCTTCTTTTGTAACGTACATTCTCCAAAAAATTACTATTTCAAAATACATTTTTCTCAAAATCTAATTAAAATGGAGGCCAGGCAAGGGCTTAATGTGGAAATGCAGGCCTTAAAATTATGTTCAATTTTTTTTTGTCAGTTTCTATATATTGCAAAAAATGTTTGGATAGATTGTCCCTTGCTTTTGGATTCTATTCCCTCCATTTCCCTGTCATCCCCATTTGTGTGAGGTTTTTCAGGTCCAGTGCCTTTAACTAAGTGTGGCTTTGCTTCCATGTAGACCTTCGGGACGATAAACAGTTCTTTGTAGACCACCCTGGAGCTGTGCCAATCACGACTGCTCAGGTATAGGCTACATCTTATGTTGGCTAAATCATCTTATAAACTAGTTTAAATCTTAATATAACAATTTTGCCCTTGCCTGGGTTTTGATTTTAACTTTCATGCCCTCTAGAAAACTTCATTTCTCTTATTTTGCATGAAGGGTGAGGAGCTGAGGAAGTTGATTGGAGCTGCTGCTTACATTGAATGCAGTGCAAAAACACAGCAGGTGAATTTGGTTTAATGGAACATTTCTTTCGGTCTTTAATTGGGAAGTTTGTTCTTTCAACGCATCTTTTAGGGATTGTTTGACTAAACTTTTAACAAAAAATTTATTAGATTTTGATAAAAGTTGAAGAAATGAATGGTTGAAAACAGGGCGGACCCACATATGGTCATGTGGGGTCAAGTGACCCGACAAATTTTTTTGATTTTTAATTAATTAATTAATTTTATCTGTATTGTTGCTGCTTGAACTGCAATAAAAGGGATGTGGTAGCTCAAGTTAGAACCAATACTAGCAATAGTTCCAGTTGAGTATTTACTTCCCATGGTAGTTCCTCCATTAATGGATATAGGAACCCAGGTTCTTGAATGGCGAAGGCGTTCTTGTTTAAACCTCATTGATTAGAATCCTGAGCTAGAAATTGTACTCCTTTCCCCAATCTGAAAAACCAAATCATCTAATTAAACTCTAGCAAATTTATCATAAATTTTCCTTAACAATTTACTTGCTTAACTCGAGGTCAACTAAGCACCCAAAACCAGCACCTTCTTCTTTCTTTCTCTTCTTTCTTCTTTTCCCCCCCTTTCTTTTCTTCCATTTTTCTTCCTTTTCTCTTTCTCGGTCTCTGCTTTCTTTTTCTTTCGGCTTTCTATTTGGTGAAGTGAGAAATGGATATGTTTGAGAGTTGAATTGGTTTTGTTGTCCACTAACCCCAATTTGCGAAGTAAGTCCTCAAACCTTCATATAACATTCGATTTAATCTTTGTACTTCCAATAATTGAAAACTAAATACATAAATTTCTATTTTGTTCATCTCTAACCCTCAAGTATTTTTAATTGTAAAATAAGCCCCAATGAAATCACTTATTCGGTTTAACTGTTTAAGTCTCTATTTGACTTTGACCAATTGAATTTTTACTATATCTGCAAAAATTCAATTGTTCCTGATTTTCTAAAATTCTAGTTATCCCCAACAACAATTGAGATATCTCAGTATGGATTTCTCTTCCTTTCAACATCTTTTAAAAGGTTTGAACTTCATCACGCTTTTGTGGATGTTAATAAAACTTGCACTGATGTTTATTTTCTTTGAAGAAAAGTTCAACCAAGTTCCTCTTGCTACACAAACTTCGAAATAGGAGATGGAACCTTTCTTGAAATCACTACACAAACTTCGAAATCTACAAGCCATAATTGTTAGAAATACAAGTGATGGACATTCAGAACTTCATATATGGAAGAAGCCTACCGCCCTTGTAGCTTGAGTTTGAACATTATTAATTTTTGACCCAACAAAAAAAAAATGTCTGGTTCCGCCCTTGGTTGAAAAGTTAGTAAAAGTTGTGGTTCCGTGAAATGTGTAGTTAAAATTAATTGTTGACTTTGACATTAGCTTTTTCTAACTTTTTAAGCTATACCGAATAAGCACTTAATAAATTTCCTTCGAAATTGCAGAATGTGAAGGCTGTCTTTGATTCGGCTATTAAGGTAGTTCTACAGCCACCAAAGCAAAGGAAAAAGAAGAGAAAGGGTCAAAAAGCCTGCAGTATATTGTGATTGCTAAATAAATGCTAATGGAGAGATGATATTTAGGGTTGTGACTTCAATCTTATTTCTCTTGCACTCACAGTCCTCGTTTGTCGATGCAATGGCCTGTGCCGTGAATCTTGATTCTCGACTGACCGCTAAGGAGCTCTCCTAAAGCAGTCATTGTCAACTGGAGTTTGAGTTGTATATCCATTTGAGTCTTAATGTTATAGTTTTTGTGCTTATGGAAGATCTAGTTTATACCCAAGTTTGTGCCTTTATGACCAATCATTCTATAAACTTATTTGGATTCTGGAAAACTAGATTATCTACGCCATTCTGCTTTTGTTTACAGATTATGTTTATGGCTACATTAATTTTACATTAGCATACTAGAAATTGTCAAATTTGGGTTTGATCTAAATTTGTGAAATAGAGAAAGTTCTACAGTGGAAAGGAAAATAGAATTTGTATTTGGAAAGAAAAATGGAAATAGAAGTCTTTTTTTAAAAAAAAATTGTATTAGGAGTCTTTCTTGTATGTTAAAGCAATCACACGTCGAATAGAAGAAAGAGGACTTATTGAGTCATGTTATAGAAGGAAAAGGACTTGCAATGCAATTAGGTTAGGGACTTTTTTTTGCAATTAGGATACTTGGTTGTGAAATTTGTGTACGAATACACTCGTGCAAACGAAGGAGCAGATATAGAGGGTGTTTGGTGTATATTGAAATCAAATTTTAAATGAATTGTGATAGAAGTTTTTGAAATGTGTGATTGAAAAGATGTGAAACTCATGAAAGATGATGATATTGATTGTTTGACTTAATTTATATTAAAATCTGGTCGAAACAGGTCCATAATTATCTCGCTGTCAATATAAATGACTGCATTGGAGTCATTAAACCGTTAATTCTTATCATTTTGGACCTTAGATTCATTGAACTGCAATAAAATTGTAAGTTATTGATTTCAAAAAATTTCAAATCAAACTACGAGCTAATATATTTTGACCTTTAGAAAAATCAAAAGTATTCTCTTGTTTTAAGGTAAAAGTAAGCATACATGTAAATTACAAGGGAGTTTCATTGTGATGATTTGTGTTAGACTAAAAGCAATATGAATTCCTCTTTAGTGAAGCTTTGACCCTTTTTACGAGACTTATCTAACACCTAAGCTAATATTATCGGTCTTGGTGTCATAATGATTTACTTAGGAGTGAAAAGGTACAATTATAATTTTTACTCGAGTTCGCCTGAATCATTTGATAGCGAATCTTGTCGTGTTAGGCTCGACTCTATAGCGCAATTATTTGCGCATGACATTTATTATCTTTTTATTTGAAAAATAACTAAAAGGGGGAAAATGTGTTAAAATTGTTGAAGCCTGATAACTCCGCCAACTCGTACGACCCAAGCCATTTCCAGTGTAGCTAGAAATTTTGTGATTTTTTTTAATTGGAAAATCATCGAAACTATTTCTAGTGAAGCTTTGTATAATACAAAGAGAAACTACTTTGAAGAGGGACAATTAAGTCTTTTTACACACACGTAACAATTCTTTGAATGAAGTACAAGATGCGTTAACTAATAGAAAGGTGAAGATAAAAATATGACGAAAAAAATTAGAAATGTAAGTACGACAATAAAAAATTTAAAGACTTTTATTACAATTAAAATATGATACAACCAACAAAATTTGGGGCACCAAAATAATTATTTCACTTTGCAGGGTTTTTCCAATTAAGAAAATAATAATTACTACCATTTCCCTAGGGATTAATTATTAATTTATTTTTCTAATAACACCGTAAGTTTACCGTTGCAGCAACCATCAACCCACAATTCCGGGTCGAGAGATCTCGGGCCGATCTGTCGGTTGGTATATTGACCCGGTTATCATGGGTTTCCCGCAAATTATTGCCCGTTAGATTAACGGATTTTAAAAAAAAAAACACTTATAATTGAATTTTCTGTTTATTCATTTTACTGGGATATCTGTTGATTTGCCAACGATTCTGCAAATTATTTTTAATTTCTATTTTATTCTTGGAATCAAAATTATTTTGCTTTTTGTGTACGATAAAGCCATTTGCTTGAGTAAGATTATTGTCATTTTCGTACTTTTTCAATATATTAAACTGTTTGCTAGTTGAAAGTGGGTCTACATTTGATCCTTGGCGGCATTTTCTTTTTCAATTTTTAAATTTTGATGGCTTTGAATGAGAAGCGTATTCAAATTTTAGGTAGATTTGTCTTGTCGGGTCCTGCTTAACTTTTGCTTATTCAACGTGTATTTGTTGATTCGACGTAGGCAAGCTTGTTTTATACTCATATAATGCGTTGAAAGTTTTGTGGGTCTTGCAGGGTTTACTTTAATTTTTATATTATTTTGTGGGTCTTAGAATTTTATTCAAAGGGACGCTTTAAACTCAAGGATTGGATTTTTTGATTGTTTATATTAACTGGATGCAGTATTTTGAAATTCAAGATGGGGAAGTAATTATTGATTGTATTTGGTACAGAGTTTGATTATCATTTCAAGAAATGAGATTATAATCTTACTTCATGCAAAGGAAAATTAACAGCTGCTTGGGAATGTTATGAAAGGGTGAATTTACTGGCCATCAATCAAGAAAAGAGCGGAATGATAGTTGAGCAATTGAAGACGAGTCGTAAGAGGAATGTCCTGGTTGGGATTCGATTCGATGGCCATAAAGAGTTGCTGGATTGGGCTCTTGTTAAAGTAGCTCATCCTGGAGATTGTGTAGTTGCTGTTCATGTTTGTCAAAATTCAGGTACATGGGCACTTCTAAATTGTTAGTTCCTTGCAGTATTAGATAGGATTCAACCTTATTCTTTAATTCCATTTAGTCTTGTTACGTAATCCTGAATTACTTGTAACTGTGAAATTCTTGTCTAAATTGGATTGGGTTGGATTGGATATGATTTGTAGAGTCAAAGAGTATTAGGTGGTAACATTGATTTGTCAATGCAGATTCCCTTTCAAAAGTGAAAAAATTGTTGGAGGATTATTTGGAAGATTATCAATGGCTTTGCAATCAAAAGCAGGTTTGTCAATCTTGATATTTTTCTCACACTTTTCACTTTCTGAAAGTAAAGCAAAACAGTAATTACCAAACCTTTAAAGTTAAATCCTTTTAAATTTAGGCGACTCTCTCTGCTGAGGTTTTCAAAGGGAATTCTATCAGAAAAGTTCTAGTGAGAGAGGCAAAGACCCATGCCGCATCAATTGTTATAGTGGGGATAACTAAGCATGGTGTAATCGGGTAAGTAGAGCTAGAAATAGAAGTTTATATATTTGATTGAGTTTGTTTTATGAGTTATGGTTTTGGTAAGTATTGAAAGAAGCTCGTCTCAGGGGACGGACTTCAATTGCTAAATATTGTGCAAAGCAACTGCCTTCGACTACTGAAGTCATGGCTATTAACAATGGGAAGGTTGTCTTTACAAGGAGTTCCAATGGCCAACTAGAAGGTATGGTATTGGTATGAATTCAAAATAGACAAGAAATATTTCATTTGTTATTTTCAAAGATACTAAATTTGTTGTATGATAATAGTTTATGGACGAGATCCGAGACCAAGTTTGCATTTAATGGGTAAGGTCACTTTCGAAGATAACCAGTCTGAATTAGTTGAATCTGAGCCGTCAGAGGTGGGAAGACTCGGTGATGAAGACGGTGGTCGGAGCTTGAGAGATGAAGCTTTTAATCCTGTTAAAAGATGGATTAGAGGTTCTTTCAGTTCAATCTCTCTTAAGGTAGAGGACTTTTCTCAGGTGAGGCCTGGTTGGCCCCTGCTTCAAAAAAAATTTAGTTCAATAAATCAACCAGCTCCTGAAGCTAGACAAATGTCTGTTGTGCAATGGGTAATGAGCCTACCAAATCGATCTTTGCTTGAAGCTTCTGAATTGAAGTCCAATCTAAATGAGATGAATGATACTTTAGGAATTGAACATGGGATCTCTGCAGAGAAGAGTGGAGACTACAAATTGTCTGTTCGCGGGGAGGAGGCAAACCATTTGGAACTTATACCCATAAAAATGTCATCAGGCTGCAAATGGTACAGCCACGAACTCCTTAAAATGTCGACTTCTCAATTTTCCTCAGGTTGTTGCTCGCACTCTTGAAACAATCAAATTATGTTTTGACAAATCTTCTGTTCTAGTTTCACCTTAACTCAAGTGCATCCTCTGATTTAATTAATTTTTTTTCTTTGACAGAAAATCTTATTGGAAAAGGCGGTTGTAACTGTGTATACAAGGGGCTTCTTCCCGGAGGTAAACAAGTGGCTGTAAAGACTTTGATATCATCCGAAGAAGCACGGAAGAATTTTACCATGGAAGTTGAGATAATGACCACATTAAAGCACAAAAGCATCACACCATTGCTCGGTATTTGTGTAGAACATGGTCATTTAATATCAGTTTACGATTTTTTGTCTACAGGAAATTTAGAAGAGAATTTACAGAGTAAGTCCCTTGAGCATCAAACATTATTTTATCCGAATATTATGTTTAGCTAAGCTTAAAAGAATTTCGTACAAGTAAAAGAGCAAGTTTTAAGATAAATAGTTCTTAATGTTAGTCAAAGTGATTTAAGTAACATATTCATACGTGTTTGGAAACAAAAAGTTTCTTTTAAGCTTTTAGCCATCTCTGAACATAACCTTGACATGGAGTTGATTACCAAAGCAGGAAATATGAAGCAAAACTCAATGCCATGGGAAGTAAGATTCAAAATAGCCGTTGGGATTGCAGAAGCACTGAAATACCTACATGATGAATGTCCGAGGCCAGTCATTCATAGGGACATCAAATCTTCAAACATTCTTCTCACTGATAAATTAGAACCTCAGGTGCTTCTTCCGAACCTCATTTCTATTAGGCGTCTTATTTTAAATCCGCATTTTTCAATGCGCATATCGTAAAACGTTAACTCTTTGCTACAGTTATCTGACTTTGGATTGGCAATATGGGGACCAGAAACGGAATCTTTCCTAATGGTTAACAATGTAGTAGGGACTTTTGGCTATCTTGCTCCTGAGTATTTTATGTACGGGNGATGAATGTCCGAGGCCAGTCATTCATAGGGACATCAAATCTTCAAACATTCTTCTCACTGATAAATTAGAACCTCAGGTGCTTCTTCCGAACCTCATTTCTATTAGGCGTCTTATTTTAAATCCGCATTTTTCAATGCGCATATCGTAAAACGTTAACTCTTTGCTACAGTTATCTGACTTTGGATTGGCAATATGGGGACCAGAAACGGAATCTTTCCTAATGGTTAACAATGTAGTAGGGACTTTTGGCTATCTTGCTCCTGAGTATTTTATGTACGGGAAAGTTAGTGAAAAGATTGATGTATATGCTTTTGGCGTGGTTCTACTAGAATTGCTATCAGGGAGAAAACCAATTGGTTTCAAGACTCTGAAGGGCCAAGAAAGTTTAGTCATGTGGGTAAGAACCTTGTTGTAAACATAGATTTTATGTCCTAATTGTTTTCAATGTGGATTTTACAAGAAATATTTGTGATTAGGCAAGGCCGAAATTAGATAATGGGGATTTAAAGAGCATATTGGATCCAAATTTGAGTGACAACATTGACGAGGCTCAAATGCGTAGAATGGCTAGGGCAGCAACTCTCTGTCTTAGACAAGCAGCACGGCTACGTCCCAGAATGTGCCAGGTACCTTTTTTTTTTTTTTT
>CAIGRL010183448.1:0-12419 GCA_903798325.1 Fraxinus xanthoxyloides | reverse complement strand
AAATGTAATTGTTCCACCAACTTGAATGTGCCCCGGGGGCAGCATTTGCGAGTTTATTGATTCTACTGCCGGTGGTGGTAACAGCAAGCAGATTCTCTTCTTCCTTGTTAAATCTCAAGCGTGGAAGACTCCGCAACAAAAAAATGTCCAGCAACTTATTGATTACTTTGTTTGAATCCTCTGGGACAGTTGGAGGGATCAAATTTTACCTCGGAGAAATCGAATAGTTTGAAATCCCAGATTTTGGAGAAAAAATAGACCGTTTTCGAGGGTGAAAATTGGAGAAAACAGAAGATCAGAGTTGGCAAAAATTTTACGCCAGAGTCGAAACTGTGGCTGCCTGACTTGGGGTTGTGAATTTTCATGTAGATCTTCGAGAAGTTATATGATTGCTAAATCTTGGTATAATCGGTATCAACCCCCAAATTTAGGGGTTTTATGGACTGATGTACTCATTTCTGTTTACATATGTACAAAGAGAAAAACCACTAGATAACAAAGACAACAAAATTGAATTCGAGCAAATCTTGAGGTAGGGGTGAAGGAGAAGATGAAGTTTTAAGAGTTAATTGTTTCAACAACCTACTAAATTATACATTGATCACGGTTAACTTACTAAATTTTAAAGTTTTTCACAGTGCTCACTAAGCGTTGCTTGTTTGCACTCTGTCCATTACCGTAAAAAATTCGTTACATTATTTGTTAACGTGACTAACGAAAATCTCACGTGGCAAGTTACAATATTTAATAAAATTACAACTCAGCAAAATCATTGTTTCGTTACTCATTTAACTTACACTTGATCACGATTTACTTATCAAACTTAAAAATGCTTTTTGGAGCATTGCCATTTTTTCTAGGGATGAAGAACTCTATTGGGAGGAAACAACTCAAGAAAAAGGCCGCCCCTAAACAGAAGACATCTTGGGTAAATCGAAGGAGACTCCTAAACATGGTCTAAAATTATGATTTTAAGCAGGTTCTTACAAGTCTCTTTAAACTGGATTATTCTTTTTCACGACGATTTGATGTTGTAGGTTGTTTTCCTTTAGATTTTGGCCTGCCAAGAAGCTGTGGATACATGAATATTCAATTCTTTTCCTTCTAGTTCACAAATTTCCTTCTCCCCTTTTGTGTGAAGTTAAATAAAGTTGGAGTCTTGAGGCCTGTTTGCCAAATAGGATATAACAATGAACACCCGATGTTCTAAATATGAATGTCTCGATAGGTACTCTGATATATGTAGCTTCTTCTTGTTCGTCCTGGAAATCGTGAGACATGATCATACACAAGGTTGCCTATTTGATTCGGGTATTATTGGCATCTTCCTTTTACTGGAAATGCCTTTTCCATTGGTGCTTGCTCTTATTTCTGAATTTCATAAGTAGTTGGGTCATTTGTGTGGGTTGACTCAATCCATAGGCCTCAGTAGGAAAATGGGTATCGGTTTGGTTTGCCTCTCAGGCTGACTCAATACAAAGGTCTAAGTTTTGAGTAGACCCTTTAGAAAAAGCAAATTTTAAGCACGACTTGGAGAGAGAGAGAGTCTTGTAACCAAGTCTTGAAGCCTAACCCACTCATTTTAACGAAGAACGTGATGATCATGGCCCTCAACGTGTTGATTGAAACTCAAATTTTAGTTGTTCAAAATCCTAAAAAAGAAATACATCAAGAGAATTATGTAAAATCAACCTCCAAGTGCTACTTTTAAACAGTTCACTGAGTCTTATGTTGTCTGTAAAAGGAATTTCAAGTGCCAATACATTATGTACTTTGTCTACTTGCACAATGAACAATGATATAGAATTGATCTCTTTGCCCCAGTCGCTATGAGAAGTTTTTATTCTGGCCACCCACTGAGGGCAAGATATCAGAATTGAACAATGATATGAATGGACGAGGTGTAGTCAACGCTAGAGTTCAAACTTGAACTGAAAGCAACTGAAACTACATGAAGACATCAAAGTTTCATCTAGGCAAACAGAGACATAACATGAAAATATGAGTGGTGAATATGAAGTGTCACTTGAAGTTCGGTCACCAAAGCATGCCGAATTGCAAATTACCATGAAGCAAAAACTTCTTGAAGATCAAACGCAGCTATAATTTCAACGACTACACAACAAACATGTCAGTTTTGATCTACCTCGTCTTCTTATCTGGTCTTACAAAAACCTTTTTCAGACAAGATATGCAGAAACAACCTAAGATCAACCCAACTAAGCCATCCATTTCTTTTTGAGCAAGGTCTCTTTGCAGTTTTGAACCAGAGCCATGTAAACTTAGCAAACCTTAATCCTGTTACCCTTACACCAAAACCTCGAGAATAATGCTATTCATCCCGAGTGAGGTTACAAACAGTCTAGGAAGCTTTAAATTTTAGTTTCACCTATCATTTAATTCTCCATTAACACTATCTAGACTGTGTTTGTAACCCCACTAAGGATAAATAGCATTACTCAAACCTCAAATACATCAACATTTCAGGACTTCCCAAATGCCAAAATGGCACCATTCTTGTTGCAAAACTAAATTAGCTTGATGGGATGCTATTGGACAAGATTTAACAAGATCGAAAAAGACTCGATATATGTATATGAAAATTTATCCATTGCCACATTCTTTGTATTCTTTAATAACATCTTCTAGTGCCATAGAGCACAAGAAAATAAGTGATAAATTACTTTCTCAAAGCTTTGAAGGTAAAATCGCCTTATCTTTCAATCCCAAAAGCCCACATAGCTCTGGATATAAGGCCTTTCTTATTTCTGCATAAGCCTTACCATCCCATTCCTTTTTAGCCAAATCATCACATAGGCACATTGCAGCCTCCACCGCCTCTTCAGGGCTGGCGTACGCCGAGTCTACGATCCCCATTTTTACTGCCTCATCAGCCTTCACTTTTGCAGCCCGTAACATCAAATTGCGCCGTGCTGAAGCCGATCCGATCTTGGCTCGTATTAGGGCCGTGAAGTAATCGGGCAAGGTCATCCCTATGTCCAGCTCACTCATGTACATCACACTCCTTGATGAAGTCATGGTGATATAGTCGTGGCTCATGGCTAGCATCAATCCGGCCGCAGCAGCGTGACCGCCGACGGCGGCGACTGTGGGCATGGGTAGGGTTAGAAAATCGGAGACGACGCCCTTGAAGAGGTTGACCATCCGGACTACTTCATCCAGGGATGCTTGAATCGATCCGGATTTAGCGCCGACGGATTGAGCGTGCCTTAAGTCAAATCCATTGGAGAAGAATCTCCCTTGAGCCACCGTGATAAGAACGGAACCAGCGACGGCTTGTGACTTGGCTTCGGCCAAAGCCGAGCGGATGGATGATATGAGATCCGGATTTAAGCGATGCTCATCTTTGTTGTCGCCGGTCAAGGTTAGGACGAAAAGGTTGCCGCGCTTCTCTAACGTGCACATTGTGTTACGGGGTGAACGATTATGAGAGAATTGTCAATTTTGGCAGCTGAAGAGATTGTACGAGCCTGAATTTTTTAAGATGCCTGAAATTTTTTCTTCATTCAAAAGCTAGGTCCTATGTTTTCACCTAACCATCTTTATTGATATGGTAATTATTTGGTAAAAACAAAATTTTAAATGGTGAATTTTTGAAGATTTTGTAATTAAAAATAATGAAAAATTTTGAATTTACTTGCATAATATATTATTGTGTGAATGTATGATTAAAAATGAATATATAAAATAAAGAGTTTTAAAATAATAATCATCAAACAATGGCTAAATATGAGGTACATTTATGTGAAAATGAGGTACATGTGGTTTGAGTCTTGCCTCTAGACTTACGTGAGGATGAAAGAGAAGTTTCGAAAGCATTAAGTCCCTGTTTGACAATCTTTATTTGAAATCTCTTTATTTTACGTAGTTATTTTCAACTACATATTTATACGATAAAATATTTTGTACGTAAACTCAAAATCTTTTCTACCAAACAATTAAATAGTACAACGAAAATGCAAAAACAATCAAGAGATAACAAGAAATGCCTAAATTAAAGTCCTAAATTGAAATAAACAAAAATATGATTCCTTAATCATCCAATACAATATAAGAACTAATCATCCTAAATATTGAATTACACAAGAAAAAATAGAGTAACATCACCCAGATCAAGAAATGATAGATGAAAGTGAAGAAATCCACTTTCTTGAATGAAATCTTGAAAATAGAGGAGAAATCTTCAATAATCTTGTGAAAATCCGCCTTTGATTGATTAAGTGTTCTCATTCGTTGCCTCCAAAATATGTAGAAAATATGAATTTTAAGTCTAGGGAAGTCTCCTCACATTCTAGACAGATTATGGTATTTAAAGAATGCTTAAAAGATTATTGTCAAAGTAGAGTTTCAATTGGAAATGGAAACAAAATCTCATATCGAAAGTCCTATGATGCCGCATGCTACAAATGGAAGAGGTCGCTTAGAAGAAATCATAGTTGGACCCGGAAGCCCTCGAGGTATAGATGCAGCCACATCCAATTAAACCTATGTGACCACATCTGTATAGTTTTTTCTCGACGGATAACTTTCAGTATTTTTGAATATTTACACTATAATCCCAAACTTTAAATTCACTTCATTTCAACCATTTTCTCTTGTTATCATGTTCATTTTGTCTTCCATCTTCCAATTGTATCCAATTAAATCCCTAGCATCTTTTATCTTCATTTTGTCGCCCATCTCATCTATGGATTGTTTGCGATTTAGTCCATGACTTTTGGATTTCACCATTTTTTTTTTTTTTTTTACTATTTTTACATTATTTTCTCCAATTCTTAATTAAACATCGAGTTTTACTTACAAAATGTAACATAACACAAGTTAATTAGTATTTTATCCAAAAAACAGTAAAATGTCATTAGTTAGGATCTCGAATAAGTGTAAAAACTACACTTATCCTATGTCCAAGTTTATGTATTATTTTTTGGACAAAATAAACAAATAATTATTTATTTTTTACCAAAAAGCTCCACTTTTCAAATTCGCTTGAGTCCAGATGCACCACACCACACTACAATATCATATTCTTCCTAGTTTTTGACTTCTGCATTTCAGTCTGGAAGCTTTTGTTCTGCATATTTTTGATCCATTTTTTTTTCTTCAGGGAGTTCAAAACAGCTAGTTGATATTATAATTTGGAATGCTACTTTACAAGACACGATTATTGTATCTTGGAATACAATGCTAAAATTCATGAACAATAAGGGGGATCGTCATCTTAAAAAAAAAAAAAAAAGAAAAAAAGGTCGACCGACCTCTTACCTCTACCATCTTCGAATTCTTTTTCCTCTCTTTCTTCTACCTTTCTGTTTTATTTTTTCAGATTCCAAATTACATGTGATTTTTGGCATTGATAAAAAAAATACACAAAACCAGTATCATTTTTCTCCACATAATTATATGCTAACTTCAAATTATAATGATATCCAAGTATCTGAGCAAGTGCCTATTTTTAAGATTTCTTTCAACTGATATCCGCAAAAATATTAATACACAGGTTGTTCCAAGAGCAAAGAAAGAAACATGTTAGGGTAAGATCAAAGCACACAAGCTTATGCTTTACATCCAACATTGACATGATTTTGTTATTCCAGATTCACATTTTGCCGGTATTTACAAGGTAAAATTCAGAAACCTGCCCACCACCACCCCAAGCCCAGAATCCAGATCCACACTGCAAGTTTCTATGGTAAGTGTTCCATAAGATTAGACGAAGTGTTCCATAAGAATTAGACGACCAAGCCTGAGATGGGGATGCAGATAGGCATAAACTGCACTTGCTATTATGATGAAATATTAAAGAGGTTCACTTCCTTTTTCTACCTCGAGCCCTACTAGCAGGGACGTCCTTTGAGATACCTGTGTTATTCTTCCCTTGCCCTTCACCATTGTTGTCTTCATCAGTTTCTTCATCAAAACTCTCGGTCCTGTCCGTGGACTCATCCTCCTCTTCATGCAATTGACTTGCAGATGCATGTTTGGAGAGCCGATCACGAAGCTGTCTGAGTTTTGCTTTCTTCGAGTTCAAGACCTCAACAAACTAAAGCATTTAAAAAATAAAGTCATTCCTATTGTAGGGGAAAATATCTAAGACCGTTAAACAGTTATAAGAAGAATTTATCTGGAGTAACTGGATCACCAAATATGCTTCTATAATTACGACTATGTGCAATTTCTAATAGGACTTGTATATTAAAAAGACTTCTGAGAGAGAGAGAGAGAGAGGTGATTGGAATAGAAATCAAACCTTCCCATAGATTTTATTTTCGAACTCGGTCTTCTCATTGCTGAGTTTCTCACTTTGAGCCAAACATTTTTCTGCCTCTAGTTTGAGCCTGTCAGCTGATTGGGTTTTCCAGACAACTTCCTCCTATTTACACAAACAAAGAACTTGTGAAGCGCCTTTTAAATATGGTTCCAGATTGCACAGAGGAGCAAATGTTTGCATGAAAGAGCTCAGCTGGCCGACAATCTCAACAACAACCTCATTACACAGAAAGGAACTTTGCATATTAGCAAACAGAATTGAGGTTTCAAAGGGAACATGGAATGTTTATTTTAGTGTCACAATATACAATTTACCATTTACTTAGGTTGCAAAATGAAATAAAAAAACATGTTTCAGAAATTGTGAATAAGGTTTAATTGTTAACTAGTGAGCCTGTGTAATTTTATTGATCAAGGATGTTATAAAAAAGAAATAATGAATTAGGTTTGCCTATAAATACATCAAAAATTAAGCATCTGTTTGCAAAGAATTTATTAACGGTTTAATTTATAAATAGATTGAATGAGTGGTTGGTAAGTGGATACAACTTGGGGGTCCATTAGGATGTGTGGTTGAAAATTAAATTAGACTACTTATAAATTAGCCAAACACAGGCTAAGATTTTAGAATCCGTACGTAAAAAATACTTATTTGTAATTTTTCTTTTGTTTTGACAGAGGACTTAATGGTTAGTTTAAAGCTTAAAAAATAACAATACATAACAATTGTAAAATATGGCATGCAAAGTGTAATTACACGGCATATACAGGTATCTTTTTAAAGTTTTCCTTATCTTTTTATAAGGAGACGTGATGAGATAAGTTATTTGTTCACATTCATGAAATAACCATACGTAAAATAAAATATTAAAAACTATATGCATGTTGTACTTTTCGAGAATATGTTATGCAATGAGTAATTTCACTCCATATACGGAGATTGTTCTGTAAATTTCCCCTTAATTTATTCTTTATTTGTGTTACCTACATTTGTTAGTGAATATTCCCCCATTTTGTATTATATCTAATTTAATTTAACTACACTTCTATTTCAGAACATCTCCAAGAGGTTGTTTATTTATAAAGAGTAACTGATGCATAACAAAGCATCTTTAAATTTAGAGAGTAAAGTTTTTTTTACACACCAACAATGCTCTCTAGAATGTTCATTTTGCTTTTCTTAAGAAACATTTATTGATTTTAGAGAGTATTTTTTTTTCTATACACTCCAAAAATGCTCTCTAGGTTGTTCATTTTGCTTCTCTTTAGAAGCATTTATTGATTTCTCCTCATATTTTATCTACAATTTTTTATTTATTTATTTATATTTTTAATGTCAATGGCAATCAATTCAAATGTGATTTGAATAATTTAAAAAGTAGAGTATTGAAATTTGTAATTTATTACATGCAATCGTTGTAAATTAAGAATGGAGAGGGTTTGAATCTTCAAATTTGGAGAGCCAATTTCACTCTCTATTTTAAAAACTTTGAGCTTATTTTTAATCATCAACTCTCTAAAGCAAAGGGCATCGTGTATTTAGAAAGTCCATTGGTGATTCTCTTAACATTCTCACTTCTATTAAATCTACCTATTGCATTAACTTTAGGTACTTACAAAGCACATGAATACATGTAGCAATCCTCAAACCCCACTAATTTAATACTATGTTGTTCAAGTTGTCTTTCCTTGTTAAAAATTGAACCAAAGTAACTAAACCAATCACTCTTGAAGCAACATTATGCTATGTAGTAACACCACCATCATCCTTTTCTACGTATGACTAAAATATTTCATGTGAATCCATCTTAGAATTACGAACATTTAGATTCAAAATTGTTTCTCCTAATTTTGAACTTATCATTCATCGTCCTTCTGTGCTCATCAACTAAGAGGGTGTTTGGTGGAGATTGAAATTAAATTTTTAGTAGATTGTGATAAAAAATTTTGAAATATGTGGTTGAAAAGTTATGGAACCATAAAAAATGTGGTTAATATAGATCGTTTGACTTTGACTTAAATTAAAATTAGATTTTAATCCAAAACAAACAGGCTCTAGAACTAAGTCATCAACAAATAACATATATCAACCTCATTGGATATGCATCTTAAGTGCAACCATGACTAAAGCAAAAGGATATAAATAACAAGTCAGAAAACAATAATGCAAAGATATAATAATAGAAATTTATCTACCACCCCCCCACACATTTGTTCTCACATTCGTAAATGTTTCATACTTTATATCCTTAATAATATTGATAAATCTGATTGAAAATTATCTCCATCTAATATACATTAGAGAATTTTAAAAAAATGTCGTGTTTAAATATTGCAGGACACATTTATGAGCTTACAGGAATCAAAGAAATGTTCAAAAAAGGTTCAATATGGCGGAGGATGTGATGGGACCATCCAGGGACAATTTTTGGTCACGAGGCGGCCACCCTATGCTTTGGGTGACCAGAGACGGCATATGGAGTTTCTACATGCCTGCTGGGCAGTCTCCCAAGCTTTTCCAACATTTTTCGAGACAGTTACATTTCACATCTATTCATGTTTTATTTGGGTTTTTTTACACCTTATATCATATGATTGGTTAAGATTGAATGGTTATGACTCTTGTATAGAATTGTAACTCTTAGGGAGAGTTGTTTTAATCATTTATAAATAAAATTGTTGGTTTCTTATATGATGTGAATGAAATACATGAAATATTGATAAGTGATATAATTCTCCATCTTCCTTGAAAACTTTTATTTTTTTACATACATATTTGCATTCCATATTTTTCAAAGTTTGTTCGTGTTTTGTAATCCAAAAATATAGAACACGAGATTCTATATATTGGCTTATGTCTTCGTTAATGCACGACGTAGACAACATATTGAGGTTCCACTGAGTTGGCTTGAATTTTGTACATACAATGTTGCATGTGCTGCAACACTTAGTGAAAATTCCTATAAGGAATCACTTAAGCCCTACTCATGTGCAGGCCGTGCTAAGATTGCATGTGCTGCAACACTTAGTGAAAATCCCTATGAGGAATTATTTAAGCCTTGCTCATGCGCATGCCGAGCTAAGTTTGCATGTGCTGCAACACTTAGATGAATTTCCTAGCAAGGAAATTATTTAAGCCTTGCTCATTAGCAAGCTGAGTTAAGGTTGTATGTGTCGCAATACTTTGATAAATTAAATATATTACAAGGTGCGTGATAACTCATTTGCAAGTCAAAACGTGACACCTGTTCAAGACATTTATTGTTGTAATAATTGTAAACATGGGAAAATGAGCCAACCGCGTTCGAGGTCAGTTCGTCACCAAGGCGAGCACCGACCTAGGGGTAATCCGACCTGCGACCTCACCAAGGCGGGCACCAACTTGGGGGAGGCAATCCGACCTCATTAAATACAATTTGTTATATGCATTAAGCTCATACTAATGACCGTCGTTATTGAGGAGATATAATGATTAGAGATTCCTTACACATTATCAAACGTCCAATCGATCAATTATATTTGGATATGCTCACGACAACACCTCCTAATTCCACCAATCATATGCCTTAGCTTCATTCCCTAAGTAATTCATTAATTATTAGGGACCACATGTAAGATAAACTCATGATGACCTGATAAGTCGAGCTCATTAAACTAACCCAACGTGCCAATAATATACTTTCCCAGCTTGGTACTGTAGCTGATAAGACAAAGATGATGTATACATGTCTATCTCTCCTTATAAAAAGGGTGAAGGTAACCTCAAGAAAGGAGGGGATTCTAAACACTTGATATTTCAAATATCTCTTTTGGCAAAAATAAAGGAAAACACTTGTAGTTTACTCTTGCAATTTACAAGTCATTATCAGTAAAAATCCTATTATACATACAATGTTCAACGTCGACACACTGTATCCTAGAGGTGTCTATGCTTACCCATGTGCAACATTGGGGTGAGCGCAAATATTGTCTTAAAGAAAGCGCAAACACGTGTCCTCCACCACTAAAGTTATTATTTTCAAGTCATTGTGATACATCTTCATCAAAGGGTATGGTTTGATCTACGTAGGTTTGTGTAGAAAACCCAGAATGGAAATTGTATTAATTATAGATTATGATTTTAGGCTAACTGGTAGGATGATTTATTTCTTAAATTAACAGATTGATTTGTTTCCTTTTCTTCTCCTCGTGTAGTACATATAGGATGTAATAAGGGTGTAATTTTATCATTGAAAAATACAAAAAATTCTTTATGTTAGCCTTTATGGTATCAAAGCAGCCTAGGTACTTGTAACCTAGCAAATCCATAGCGGAATGCCTTGCCAATAGCAGGGAATCAATCAATTCTGAAACTTCCCACTTCGAAGCAGAGGCCCTCAATTGGCTCCAATGGATAAATTCCTCCTTCCAACATACGGTTGAAAAATTGAATGGAAATTTTTTTCGAGAATGGGCCCAATCCATAAAATTAGTAATCGACGGAAAAGGGAAGTTGGGTTACGTTACCGGTGAGACAAAGAAGCCAACCGATCCTACCCTCCTGTAAAAGTGGTGGTCCGAAAATTCCATTGTGACTGCTTGGCTTGCTCTATGAAGCCGTCAATAGAGAAGATATATCTCTTCCTTCCAACAGCCAAAGACATGTGGGACGCCATGAAGGACACTCCGATCCCGAATATTCATCACCAACAGCCTTTTGTCTAGGCCGTGAAGGATACTCCGACTCTGAACATTCATCACGCATCCTTGAAATCAAAACTCGAATATGGTAGGCAAGGTAAGGATCAAGAGACGTTACAAATTATTACATGGAGATGGGGCAAAGACAATCCTAATTGTATATGTTGATATAATTCTAATCGGGGACAACACTACTGAGATGGAAAGATTAAAAAGGTGTTTAGCTACCGAATTCGAAGTAATGAACATGGGACAAATGTGGTATTTTTTGGGGATGGAGATCGCAAGATCAAAGAAGGGGTATCAATGTCTCTCACCGGAAATACATTTTTGATCTTTTGACCAAATTTTACGGATCGCAGGTTTGACTCCCAAGGTTCAACGCCTCAAGGCCGCTTTCACCTCATTCTTTGACCGACAAACCCGAATAACTGACATACATGCATGCTATGAGTGGGATGTAAGGGAAAATAGCAACATATGATCACATATCATTAGTGCACTATTAGTAAGATAGGCATCGGGCCTAGCTGTTAGCGTGCTTGCCGTGCCAAATGGGGAGCTAAGCATTCTCCCTGTGTGACACCGAGATTGGTATGTTAATCTATCTTTCACACAATAGACCGTTATTGCAAACCAAGCGATACACCTATTGAGGCGAGAAAATGACAAGGACACGAGGAATTCAGTGAAAATAGATAGATATCATTGGTAAGTTAATCTATCTTTCACACACTAGATCTTTATTGCATTCGTAGTAAGCATGGTTAGTCAACGTATGTACTCTCCTAAAGAGGTTCACCTAGAAGCAACTTACAAAATCCTTAGATATCTCAAAGGCACCTCGGGGAAAAGATTAATCTTAAAAAAGAATAAAAGTAAGGGAATAGAAATATTCATTGAAGCAGATTGGGCTGGATCAATAGAAGATAGAAAATCTACCAATAGCTATTACACCTTTGTATGAGGAAATTTGGTAACTTGGAGAAGCAACAAACAGAATGTAGTGGCTAGAAGCAGCGCCGAACCTGAATTTAGAACCGTTACACGGGCTATGTGAAGGTCTATGGTTAAAGAAATTTTTGGAAGAACTAAAAGTCGAAGTGGAATTTCCAATCAAATTTTATTTTGATAACAAAGTAGCCATCAACATTTCTCTCAACCCAATGCAACATGACAGAACTACACATGTAGAAGTGGACGGACATTTTATTAAAGAAAAGGTGGACGATGGGATTATATGTATGACACACGTCCCTACAAAGGAGCAAACTGAGGATATCTTCACCAAAGGCTTGTCTCGACACACATTTGATGATCTCAACTACAAGTTGAACATGATCAATATCTATAGTTCAACTTGAGGGGGAGTGTAGAAAACCCAGAATGGAAATTGTATTAATTATGGATTGTGATTTTAGGCTAATTGGTAGGATGATTTATTTCTTAAA
>CAIGRL010183447.1:3185-17859 GCA_903798325.1 Fraxinus xanthoxyloides | reverse complement strand
TTTAAAAATTTTTTTTTTTCAATTTTTTTTTTTTTTTTTTTCAATTGTAAAAAATTTCATAACCAATTGTAAAAAAAAAAAAAAATCACTTTAATAGACAATTTTCATGTAAAATAAAGCCTAACGTGAACAAAAATATTCAAAATTTTAAAAATTTTCGGGTGGAAAATTATATCAATCAAACACACTTAATTAATAATTCCCTGGAAAACAAGTTTTAGGCAATTATTTTCCTTGAAATTCATTTTCTTTCCACCCTTGCAATCAAACGGACCATTAGAAAAAGTTTCATTAAGTCAACTTTCTCTAGAAGCTTTTTTAAATAAAAAAAATTCTTTTACAAAATCAATAAAACGATTTCAAGGGCACTTTTAAATTTCTAAAACTCCATTTTAACTTCTTTAAAATTATGTCAAGTGAACCCTTAATTTCGGAAGCAACTTTTTAAAATTCCAGCCAAAATCACCCATATAGCTCAAACATTTTTAATTAAATTAGTCAAAGCGTGCAACTAAAGGACCCCCTCTTTGAGTATGGCTGGCTTAATACATCATTAATTGCATGTTTAATTGTTAAATAAATATAATTAGATTTATGTATTAATGGACATTGCAATAAAGAATATTAATTTGTTTGACATTCCTTTGTTGTAACAATTATCTTCTTAATAATATCGTAATCTCGTTTTAGCATGCTCATCTTATGATTAATATTTAATTACTACTACGAGATTCTGTTATGTAGTTTACATCACAAGGTCAGCTTTCTGTAACATAAAAAATTACAGTTAATTGAGAAAAAATAGTTACTAAGTCATCTATTATTTAAGTAGTGTCTGAATACATGAATATAATTAAGAGAGCGTTTGATGGAGATTAAAATTAGATTTCTAATAGATTGTGATATAAATTTTTGAAATGTATGACTGAAAAGTTGTGGAACTCATGAAAGATGTGGTTAATATTAATTGTTTAACTTTAACTTAGATTAAAATCTGATTTTAATTCGAAACAAACAGACCCTTAAAATAAATTAACAACGTGACATCAGAGTAGACAAAGATCCAAAGTTCACATAACTACCCAATTACGAGCTATGCATAATCCACACAAGAACATGATAATAAATCAACATTCGATATTTTCCTTGATGTAACAATCGCCAGTCATCCGATTGATGAGTAACTTCTTGTTGAAAAACTAATAGCATGTTTGATACGCTGAACTAGACAATATTTATTAACTATTGAAAAATCATGCTAATTGATACCAAATACCCCGATGTATAAGCAGAAAATGGGTAAGAAAACGGGGAATAAAAGCTTTCTAGCATATAATAATCGACATGTCTATATACACGACAATACGTTAAGTAACAAAAACAATGGATTCCCCAAGAAATAAAAAAGGAAGAAGATAGATTTAAAGAAAAGGGGATGAGAAAAATGGGGGGAAGGGCAAAAAATAGAAGGGTGTCTACTTCCTCCATCACTATGAGAGCCTGCATTGGCATAGATGGAGAATTTGTCTTTCCTTTGTACCTAAATTTGGGAAGATGGTGAAACAGCTCCATCGAACCGTCGCGTATCCTGACCAGAAACCGATGACTTGTCTGATCCACGAACATTGTATCTTTCGTAAACTTTTTCACGATTCTCTGACCACCAAGTCTCCGCTTGGTGCTCCCCAAATCTTCTTCGGCTGCATATAGAAGAAAGAAGATACCAGAGTTGATTCTTATTCACATCACAGTTCGCACCAATATATGCACATTTTTATATAGAAAATAAAATAAAATATAACAATGCCAGATACCTGAAGCGGACACGTTTGAGATCCCTAGTTCCATCTCTAAGGGCTACAAGTGTTATATACACACCAGATTCATACTGTTCAATCCACTCAGCCTCAATTTGACTAGCATTACCAGGAATTATCGAGTTTCTTGATTTTAAGACATTATCACCATCTGGAGGCACAGATTCTTTAGTGTTCACACTTTCAGCGCTATTCCTGTAAGCCTGAACATCTTCGCCACCATTAGGAATTCTGACATCTGAGCGTTCATTCATCCCATTGATAGCTGAAAATCCAAGTCCCTGAGCACCCGAGTTAATTTCATTGCTCATTCTATTTACTGTAGTGGAATCAATTCCAAGGTGGGAGGCCGTGTATGAGCTATTGATCATCTCAGATCTTGAATTTCCTTCTCCATTTGCACCGGGATAGCGTATGCCATTTGGTTCCACACCATTTGGTAGGTAAGCCACTTTGATGCTTTCAGAATCATAAGCCCCCGGTGGCAACCTTTCTGCCATATCTTTGAGCTAAAAATTGAGAAAACTAGAGAAGTCACTAGAGCATATCGTTTAGGCAATAATTGACCTTTAATTTACCAACAATAGAAAAAATTAGAAAGATACAACAGCTAAGTTCTGATAACAGACCAATCAAATATACATTCAGCAGCACAAGAACACTTTTGATCACAGAGGTGTTTTTCAATTCAAGAGTTGTCAATACAAATCTAAAACTTAACCTCACCTGTGCAGTAAGAGACTTTATCACTTCTTTAGCAGCTTTACATTTAGCAGATTCCTCTGCAGCTAATGCCATTGCTTCCTGAGCTTTCTTTGCTGATTTCTGGATATCCAATTCTTGCAGTTCACATCGATTTCTAAGGCTCTCGACCTATCATCAAAATAAAAAAGATTTAACTTTGAGAAACTAAAGCTGAACGGGGAAACAAAGATTGAAATTTGGGATGTACCTGCACACGTAATTTATGTACTTCTTGATTCAAAAGTTCATTAGTCTTCTTCAAACTCTCCGTAATGCTTTTGGAAAAAGAAAGTCCTGAAGTTGTAGGGACTGGTGTTGCAGATCGTGGAGGGCTAGATTTTCTTGAGAAGGGGGACACAGACCTTGAACTAACACTAGATGGTGCATGAACTGGTTTTGGAACTGTTCGACGTGCATCAACAGCTGCAGACATTACAGCATCTCTTAACTGTAACAGAGAAGGCACTTGAGTGGAACGGCCTAGAGAGAATGTATCCGATTTCTTTCCTTGTTTAGCTGCTTTTGTATCTAACTGTTTAATCAAATCAAAATTGGATGGCATTCCTGACTTGGCTAATCGCAGATCAGCCTTGTCCAACCGGTCCTTGTTTTCACCAGAAAGGCGTGGTACAGCATTTCTCCGGCTATTGACTCCAGCTTCTGCCAATTTACTTAATTTAGCAGAACAGGCATCACAAACACGATATGGTTTGCTGGGATTAGGTGCCAATGCAGCCCGCAGTGCTTTTCTCGAACTGCAAGCATGACAGTGTACTAGTCCACAATTATAACAATTATGCCTCTTTCTCGTGAAGCCAAAAGCCTGTCTACAAGCTGAGCACTGAGACTGCTCAGCACCAGAAACCCATTTATGAAGACATATAGCAGCTGTGAAATTTGAACCACACGCAATATATTTAACATGCCTATCCTTTAAAGCTTCAACTAGTGTTGGCGTTTTCCGGTCTTCTATATCTCCGTGGCCCAACCTCCCATTGGCTCCTTTTCCCCACGTGTAGACCTCATTTTTGGATGTTAAGACAGTCACATGATATGCACCACAAGCAATTTCTTCAATAGATTCACCAGCAAGCTTGTATTCTACCAAGCAAGGTAGCTTTCCATCAGAATGAGGATTTCCAAGCTGACCATAGACTGTACTTCCCATTGTGAAAACATGCCCGGATGTAGTCAGGCCCACAGTCAAACTATGTCCACAGGCAATTTTGTGAAAATTGTAATCTATAAGTGCAGGTACACAGGTAGGTTTCAGTCGAGGTTCTTTGTCACCATGTCCAAGACGGTTTTTATCACCATCACCCCATGTGAATAATTTTCCAGATGAAACACTGGCACTAGACTGTGTTACAATAACTTCAACCACAGCAGCAGTATGCCACACTCCACAAGCAACGGCAATAGTCCTCAACCCTGAAAGAGAGTCAACCTCCCTCGGGTACGAGACGTTTTCCCGATTACCATGGCCTAAAACACCAAAGGTTCCATCCCCAAATGTAAAGAGTTGTCCAGTTGATGTTATCAAGGCAGTGTGCCATGGACCACAAGTAACCATTGAAACTTGAAGTCCCTCAAGAGGACCTGCAATTCTCTTTGGTATCCAGTGACTGATATCAGTTCCATGACCCAAGAGGCCAGCATTATGTGTCCCATCTCCCCATGTATAAAGTTCACCAGCCATCGTAACAGCGCAACTGTGGAACTCTCCACATGCTACAAAATCAATGCTGCAAAAGGATAAAGATTCCACAAGACGTGGTTGAGTAACATCTTTCCCAACTCCGTGGCCTAGCCGCCCGCCAGATTCTTCACCCCAACTAAAGACTTCACCTTGCCTGGTAACTAATGCAGCATGCCTAACCCCACAGGCGATATGATGGACATCCAGAACAATGTTAGATTCTAACGGCCTAGGAAGAAGCATATCAGCTCTAGTACTCACAGAACTAGCATTCTTCTCTGGCCCAACCTTGACAACATTATCACATATAACCTCACCCCATATGTATACATCCCCTAAAGCATCGCAATCATCCTGTGCAGAACCATGACTTGAAGTACTAGGAGCACTAGAAACACTCACTCGAAATGCATCTGAACCAGATCCTTTCACCTGCATGTTTGTTTGATCCAAAGCTACATGTGAACTTTCTGAATGCACCGAATTATCTGTGCGATAACTGTTCGGAGAAGGGTTTATGTTTGACTTGATCGAAACCTCCGGAGAGCTAACCTCTCGTGTAACACTCACAGAACTGTTGCTTGGACTATTTGATGTCAAATCTCTGCTATCCTGGTATCATATCATTAGGAATCACAAGTTAAACATGATAGTAATGTTTTGATATAACATAGACAATATCCATATAGATGTGTTTCAACATCACCAAGACCATCACAAACATAATTTGCTTATTCTACATATTAAGAACCATTTGGCAAACTTTATAAATCAATGTATAAATGGTCAAGCTTCATTTTCAACCAGAGATTCCAATGGACTCACAAGTAGTATCCACTTATCCACCACTCATTTCTATCTATTTATAAATTTAATCATCTATAAATTCTTTCCAAATGAAGGCTTACTCGTCCACTGATTGATTGCAAACTCCAAGACCAGTAGCAGTAAAAGATGTGTCAAAAAGCCAATAAGGACTAAAATCATTCACATCATTCTACCTGTTTCAGGATATGCGACCAAACAAATTGGGATTGTGAAAATCACTGCCTTTTTTTTTTATTTTATTAAATGTAAGATTTTCTCAACCTAAAAAGGACACCATGATTTTCACTAAAAGATATCCCAAAAGGCTTTTTATACTCATCTCCAAGTTTTAATGTTGCAAGACTGGAAATCACTTTTGTGAAAGCAAAACAAAAAAAATCGCAAACCTGACCTTTATAAATAACCTAGTTATCTAATCAAGCAAATTACAGCATCTTATTTCATGTATGATCCCAAAAGAAAGGATAAACTCCACGATTAGCTGATAGATAATGCAAGGTTGCAATACTTACATCAAAATAGAGCCCTCCATCATTCCATCCATCAATTTTTGAGCGTCCAGCTTGTCCCAGTGATATTAAAGCCTTAAGGCCAGCTATCCAGATCTCTGCCTCAACTTTGTCTTTGCAGATCTAATTATACAACAAAGCATAGGCACAACTTCATAAAATTACAGAGAAAATGTAATATTTATTTAATAACAGAAATCAGTCAATCACCAACCAGATCAAGGGATCTTTTCCCATTGTTGTATATGAGGGAGAAGGATAGATAGTCCTTTTCAGGGCGCAGATATCTTTGAAAAACAGCCTAGAAACATACAAAAAGAAGTTGAGGATGGTTACAAACTGTCAAAATTGTCCTATAATGAATTAGGAACATGAAATAAGGTCTTCAAAGTCTCACGGTTCTCTGTCCAGGGATAATTCTTGAAACTGAAGCTAACTTTAAACTTCTTTCACCACTACTAGAAATCCAAATTAAAGATGTTTCGTCCTGCAATATTAACATCAAATCAACTTTTAGCATGTCGGAGGAACAAAAGAAACGCGAAACTGAAAATAGTTTGAGAAGTCATGACAATATGTTAAATTAAGGACTGATGGTTAATAGAAAGGAGTAGCGACTCAATTAGATATTACATATACCTTTCAAAATGATGGATAGTCAAAAGATCATGGATTCTAATGACCATTGACGGCCACCAAATTCTATCTTACTATAGAAAGTATTACAGATTGTAATTGGAAAGAAGCTCCAACAAAAGCATAACTTCTTTATATACATTGTTAATGCAAAACACAGAAATTATTAGTTCTTCCTTTGCAAACAAATCACTCTGTGATAAATATTCACAAGGCTGTGACAGACGATCTTCCCATCAGAAACAATAACGTTCAAAAAATTCCAGTTTAGTCTGTTGAGAAGAGAAAGCACTAAAACGCATCTCCCATCCTTTTCAATCTAACCTGACTGTCATTTCATTTTCATTCACAATTTATTAAACTTCCCAATTACTTTAGTAACTTGGCCATTACTTTTACATTATATAGAGATACTTAAGAGATCTACAATCTGTTTTGTTCGATCAATTTATAAGATGCCAAACGAAAACACAGCCACTATCAGACCTACAAAGCATGAATATTGTGACGGCATAGAATATCTCAGAGGATCGCCAAAAAAAAATGTATTTTGTATGCCAGAAATTTTGATGACTCCAAGTGCAGTTGACAGGAACTATACGGATGGTTTCTTCCCATAAAATGAGTATCTGAGTATTAATGGTCAAAGCATACAGTAACATATTTCAAATATTACATCAAACTTGAGTATTGAAGCACCAATTCACTCCTAGCAATCAGAAATAAAGACAAGATGTTAATATCAAGAGGAGAGAGGTGTTTTTCCCTTTTATAATCACAGTGTTGGCATGAAACTATCACCCTGCCAACTTATTGTGATATAAAAGCATAATCCACCACAAAAAATATTTCAATAAATGCTTACATTTCTTATTATATTTTAATTTTTTTTAAATAAAATAAAGTGTTATATCAACTCTCACCTATGCTGTGAGAAAATGATAGGTATAGAGATTATAACTTGCATCACAAGAGAACAATAAAATCCTAGTAAAGCAAAAGAAAAAGGAAAAAAATTACAACGTCATATTAATAAGGACTGTGTGGATAATATCATCCCAAGCACCTATATGAATCTGTTTATGTAAAAAACATCTTTATCCCTTTCCCAGGAGATCTTTACACAACTAAATAAACGGGTAAGTCATGATTATGCATAAAGTATATTATACTTACATTAGAGAGTCTAAACGGGTAAACTTTAGGCTTTCCTTTACGACCATATTTTAGTAGCTGAGCACCCTTTTTTAGAGCAATCAATGCCTGCAAAAGGTAATAGGATATCAGTCACTAATAGAGGTATTCACAGCTGTAAACATAAGATGATCTATAGAGAATGACCCAGTTTCAGAAAAAATAACATTATATAAGTTTAAACAGCTAAATAGATTGAGAAACCATCTCTAATAAGAAGTGTAAACATTTTCAGAACAATAATGATGTGACAGCACAGATGCGTCTGGACATCTTCAGGCATTAATGTGGTACTCCTTTATCCATAACTTGATGACAAATACAAGTTTTATTTTAGGCAGTCATCACACTCTTATCTGACCAATGCAAGACACTTCTTAAACATGTGACCAAATTATAGAGAATAGATGTTTTTTCTTAAATAGTAAAAGAAGGCGTAATATCACATAAAAAGCAAATGAAAAACACTAAAGTGAATATATTTTTATAAGGGAAGCATGATCATATGCATTTCGTTATAGACAGTAGGATATAAGGGAATTTGTAGAGGGATGAAAATTTATGTCACTCAAACTCTTAATGTTCTCCCTATTTTTCTAGCCTTGCTTTTACCATGTTGCTGAATAAGTAAATGCAATGTATGAACTAGAGCAACTACTTCAATTTTTTCCATGCAACGTTTTCTATGAACTTCTATAGAAAGATTTTGTAATGTTAAAGAATTGCATTTGTTTTTCCAAATAACCTTGAGAACTACTGTAAATATTTGTTAAACAAACAGTTGCTAATGTAATATTCCCTCCGTCCCAATTATATAGGCTGCTTTTTTTCACACAAATTAAGAAATTTTATTTAATATTATTGAAAAAGCAATTTTTGCAAAAGAATTTTCCTAGTTTACCCTTATTTACTTACCAACAACTTGTGGTAAATAATGTGTTTTGTCCATGTTTCCAAGAAGAGGTGGGAAATGTATGTAGTTGGATAATTCCGAGAAGGTAATACAATTTCAAGATTAAGTGGGAGGAATTTGTTATAACTAGACAAATTAAATAATGGTATATTAGTAAACGAACAAAACAAATATTTTCTCAATAAAGAAACACGATTACATAAAGAAAAGAAAATAAGGAAATTGGACGGAGGGAGTAATTACAATGTACAAAAAAATAAAAAAATAAAAAAATTACTATGGTGCAATGAATTAATAAAGAAAAAGACATAAAGAAGGGTATAAATACCACACTGCATACATTTAAATTTACATTTGAACGTTAAACTGAAACTGTCTTACATTTGTTCCATTTTTCATGTTGGTAGGTCACGAAGCTTTTTGCATATGTATATATTACATTTAAGTTAAATTAAACTTAGACAACTCTCTTACATATTGTGTTCCATTTTTCATGTCCGTAGGTTCATGCAGCTTCTTGCACGTGTCCATATTACATGTCCGCACTTACTTTGCTTCATCATAACATAAATAATGATATATATCACATGTTTATGAAATTTCCATGGTTAACTCCATTGGTTTAATAATCAATCATTACATATATTTCTTTGCATTGGAGACAATCACACAGTGACTTTCAACCACATCAGTTAAACATATACATCTACATGTTTAGTCATATATCTGTTAACCTGGTAAATTATCCCCAAAAGCACTAGGAAATTCAAAGCTGCAGCCCATATTCTTATAAATCCCAGATAACTGTATTGTATCATAAATCTGAGGCAATAAAATTATGAATTATAATTCTTCCCCCTCATCTCACAATCCTTCCTCATTTTCTGAGTGGTGAAGGCCAAAAGGGGAAGTATTTGAATGCCAAAGGAAATGAAAATGCTGCCGAAAACAGGTTCTTGCATGTTTTAAACCTCAAAATACTCCAATTTAACATTCCATAAATCTTGTTAAGAAATACGTACCAAAAAGAAAAGCACTGCTCCAACATAGGAGAAAAATGAATAAATATTCAATTATATTAGGCACAGAAAATTTCCAAAAATACCAGTATAAAGATTCCATTTTTATGAGCTACTACAAAATATGGAAGAACTTTTTAAATAAAGATAGCATAGAGTTTTAAAAAATCATAGCAAATCAAATTTAAAAACAAAAAACAAAAAGACTTCGTTCTTCTAACTTCTAAATCAACCGTTTCATCAATTCTTGGAAAAAAAAAATGCATAATTACAGATACGATTTCCAGATTATCAAATTCTTTAAAAATTAAGTTACAAATTCTTCACCTTTAGCAATAAAAAATCACCAATCTAACAAAGATCTTATTTTTTAATATTTGAAAGTGTTCAGAGAGAAAGAGAGAACTAAAGTACCTGCTCGATGTCACGGTTGGCATTACCATAGCTAACAAGATCTGCCATTCCATGTGAAACGGTCACCGCCACACCACCGCCACCACCATCTCCCTCGGCTCATTATCATGCGCCTCCACGGCCGTAAAGTACCATCAACACCTCACCTCTTAAATTACCAAAACACCCTCCAACATTCAACAGTACTAAACCCCTGCCCCTTTTTCCCCTCAGATCTGAAAAAATTGACCGCAAAACACCGTACTAAAACCTATACTACCAGTTTCCTTGATGCTTAAAAGTCAAAGGAGAGTCCTTTTTTAGTTAATGTCGCGATGGACTGAAAACGAGTGGACGAGTCTTTCTCCGGCGGTGTATATAAACAGCTGCCGGCGGCGGAAACAGTGGTTAGGAACTCCCGGCGACGGGTGGAAGACTAGAGAAAGAGAACGAGGAAAACAAAAAGAAATAAATTCCTAGAGAGAGAGAGAGAGAAAGGAGAGACGAAGGTAGTTCGCTTGTAAGAATAAGACAGACTACTCAGTCAAAGAATGGGAAAAAAGAAAAGGCACCTTAAAAAATATAATTTATTTAATATTTGAAATGTTTCAATTTTTTTTTTTTTTTTATTTTTCCTTAACCCCTGCATAATTATTGGATGATGGGGAAAAAAAATTGTATTACTGGATGAAAAATTAAAAAAAATAAAAAGAAAAGTCAAAAAAAGCACATTCGGTATTTATTTTGTAAAAATAATTTAATTAAACTATTATGTCTGGTAATTAAGTTGAAAGATTTTAGGTGGGACCCTGCCTAATTATAATTTCGTTTCCTTCAAGATGTATCCATTTTCATTGCTTCCCTTCTTTGCAAAGAAAAGAGAATAAACAAAGAAAAAATAAATAATGTTCACAATTTTACCTTTTCATAATTCATAATAATCATTTACCATAAAACTACTAGGACTTCAAATAAAAATACATGTACGCTTAAGCAATTTGATAATGTTGAAGTCGAAGTTTGTTAAAAAAAGTTGTGAGAATTACGTTAATTTTGCAGTATATAAAAATATTATTCTATCGTCGAAGTTTTTCCGAAGAGAAATTGAAGATTGAAGGTAGGTTCATGACTTCTTCGACTACAAATCAATATTACGTACATTTTTGGAGACACAACCATAAAAAATCTGCATGGTTTGTAATTTTTGGATAAATAGAACAATTTTAAAATATATTTAAATTCTTCAAATGTTATTATTGATAAATTTTAAAAAGAATTAGCACATCATCTAGAAGATGAAGACTTGTGTTTACCTTTATTTTTTCAAAATTCATTTTTCAATCATATATTCTCATATAAAATAATATTATACGTAAATTTCAAAAAAAAAATTCTTTCCTAACCATACATTATTCAATAAAATATCAGCTTAAAATATATTTTAGCCAAATAAATAAAAAAAAAAAAAGCTCAAACAAGGGGCGTGGATTACTAAACCGGTCAAAGGAAAACGGTCCAATTCAAGAATTTTGTGGGCCAAATTGTCTAGCGTTAATAGTTGAATTCCTATAATACCCTTGCATTTAGCTGACGTGGCAATCTTGTACTTGTGTGCTGCGTTTGTCAAGTTCATGAGGTGGGTGTGATCTGGTACATCGGAGTTCACGTAGCACCAAATTTTTAATGAAATTTTCAAGGGTTCAAGAGGGAATCAAAGCATCACCTATACGGCTATCCTTCCCTTCTTCATTTTTCTTTTTTTTTTTTATGCGGGAACTCGCAATTGTTACTTATGAGTGCATATTGGGTAAACATAGTTCCATCTATAGCAACTCGCAAATCACACAGAAGATATAAATCGCACTAGGTAAATTCGGTGCGACAGACTCGACCGACCTATTCGACTATTCTTAATTAGGTTGTTTTCAGTTTCTAAAATAAAATGTGCGTATTTCTCTCAATATCACACTAGCAAGTTTTTTTTTTCTTCCTTTTTCCTAATTGAGTGATGAATAGTATAAAATGCACAGAAAATGCAAAAAAAAGTATGAAAGATATATAGCCCCGTTTTGGTACTGATTGAAATTTAGATTTTATTTTAAATCAAAGTCAATAATTCATTTCAACCACATATATTATGAGTATCACAACTTTTCAACTATACATTTCATCAACTTCTATCAAACTTTACTAAAGATTCATTTTTTATCCTCACCAAACAGGGGCGTAGTTTTGAATCATCTTAATTTTTTTGGTTTTTCGAAGCATCATAAATTAAAAGAGAATACAAAATCAAAATAATTCTTCCGATCTCATGTTCTGAGAATTTGATGCATAGACAATGTTTGAATTTGGGCTCATAACGGCATGATGTTCATAGGTAGAGCACATCTCTTAAATATATGACATTATCAAGCTAATTTCAATGTGAAATATGGTGTTTCAATCATTTTGTCTAAAAGTTATAATCCTTGCTACCAATACAGTCCACTTTATATCACTCAGAATCAAGTCCTGAAATATACCACAAGTCCCGTTCGTTGGACCTAATCCATTTCAAACATTTTAGTGCATTATCCATCCACTTTATGGGAAAGTTTTAGCATATTGCTAAAAAGCTATTAGTTTATGGCACTAGTACAATCGACCACATAACACCCAAAATCAAGCCTAAAATCCTAAAATCATTCGGTTGGGCCCACCAAATTTTAGCATGCTCTTGCATTATCCAAACGCTCAATGGAAATGCTCGAGTATTGACTCAAACACGAGACCTTCAACTCTAATACCAACTGATATAAAGTATTGATACCACATTTTTCAAAAATAATAGTTCATTGCACTAATGCAATTTATTTCATATCATCCAAAATCAAGTATGAGATCCACCCCTTGCCCAATCCTGTTCACTAATATTTCAAGCATAATATGTTACAATATAAGGCAAGATGTATCAATATGTTTGGTCTTTCTTGTTGTTCTAAAAAATCAATAGTTAACCACTTGAGTTACTAACTTCTGGAATTAGGCTCAATACAATCTGATCTGCTTGATATTTCTGGTTTTGAAAATACCTTTAATATTTCTAGTTGTTACTAAGACGACTAGATAAACATATAGTTGTTTATGCTTTGCATTCAATATGAATGTCGATGAAAGTCATCGACACACATCACAAACGCAATAGTTTTGCTTTCTCGATGAATTTCAGACCTTCGGCAAAATTATACTCGCGGAGCTCTTAGTATCCCAAAAAATTTCACATCACGGTAAGATCAAAATTAATTAAAAACACCCAAGTTCCTCATTAATTTCGTAGGTAATGTGTCAACTTGAAAAAGATGACCCAAACTCAAGATCACAAACAATGGATCAAATTCCAAGTCCCCTCCGATTTACTCAAAATTTTGGGAAAACCCAATATTGTTAAGATCACTGAAAGTTTAGCTTATTTAAGTACAAGTGATTATTACTATAATCTTCCTTTGGTTTTGAGCAGTTTTGCACAAATACGAGAATTTTATTGGACATGGAGCCCCGAAAAACTTAGGATTCGGTAGGTGAGCGACCATTGGACTGGCTGGTGGTGTAGCATATGGGCCCGTTGATACATCAATGGGACCCTTTTTACCTTGATCATGATTATCATGGACGGTTACTACTAGATTATCGCTGCCGCCACCTTGTTTGACTTTCTCTTTTTGATACGTTGACCTTTCTTAGCTTGAGATTTTATGTGAAAACAGAAAATAATTTGTAGTCATTGTTGTATAATCTAGATCTAGAATGATTACTATTTTTCACCAAAAAAAATCATATGTCCTACACATACATAGTACTTATCATGATACAGTCGACTATAGTTTCCTTTTGGATCTTAAGAGCCTGTTTGGTACGACTAAAAATCCAATTAAAATTGAAAATATGGTCGTTATTGGGTCCCACCCGTTTAATAAAAGTCAACAATAACGGCTATATTTTCAATTTTAATCCGATTTTAATCTCTACCGAACACCCTCTAAATCACTTTCGAATTTGCTACCTAAAAAAGAAATTTTGGAAATTTATCATCGTTGCCCAAATTGCAAAAATCCATAGCTTCATTTCAATCTTCATGAAAGTAATCAAAGCATCCCGATATATACCCTTGTGTTCAGAATAAAGGCGGGGTCTTATTGTCACCTCAATCGCACTCGTCACATTTAGTGCAATGTGGAATAGTCATTTTATTGGCACCTCTCATATTTAATCACATATAGCTTAAATCATTGTCAATTAATCGTTAAATCGAATTTTGTGCAATATCTCTTCGGAACAAAGTTTAGGTTCAACCTGCTCCAATAATGCTCTAAAAGCACCTCGTCTGGTGCGCCGATGGCACCAATTGAGTTTGAGTTAATCGTTTGCACATTCTTGTTAGATTAAGTAGACATACTAAAGCCGACAACATGCCGTAGGTATGTGGAATTACTTTCTCGGAAAAGGGTTTTTTTTTTTTTTGTGTAAAATNTTTCTCGGAAAAGGGTTTTTTTTTTTGTGTAAAATCTTGATAAATAGATGACACAATACTTGAACTTGTAACCAATTTGTCCATCTCCTAGTCAATCCTCTAACTTTCAATTGATCGGTAACAACTTCATTAGATTCCTAAAGGAGTTAGGGTTTTAGGGGACAAACATGGTACACCATCATCTTCACAACCATTCATAATGATTCATTAGCTTAATTTCTAAATTATAAACAATAATGAAGAGACTTTATATATTTAGAAGCTATCATTGTCCAAGAAGAGGCATAAATTATTTATTTTCTATCATTAACTTCTTGGATAATAACTTCCCACTCTCTTCATGGATTGGAACTTATTATTTGATGCTAGACGCCAATAACTTTCGTGATGGATAATTTTTTTTTTTTTTTTT
>CAIGRL010183426.1:0-10882 GCA_903798325.1 Fraxinus xanthoxyloides | reverse complement strand
GGACCATTAGGGAGAGACTGACCAGACGAAAAAAATTTGGTAGAGTTGTTCCAATTGTTCGGGGTTGAATGCACCATTTTGAGGCTGGTTGACTTTTGTCTCGGCTTGATATCCCCGACTCCTAGTGTTTTGTCTCGGTTTCCAGTCAACGGATTTTCCATGTAAGTCCCAACATGTATCTTCTTTGTAACCTGGCTTACGACAATGTTCACACCATGGCCGATTTCGTTGTTTTTGACTTGACCCATTAGTTGATGGACCTTTTGATGACATACCCATGGGTTCAGGCCCATTACTTCCTAGCCCAAAGCCCTTTCCACTTGCAAGCCCATGAAACTGACTTGGCCCATTTACTAAAAAACCATTACCTCTTTCCTCATTTGGGCCTATGAATAGTGGCCCAATTTCAGCCCTTTTATTCTTCAAAACAAGGGCTGAAATTTCATTCGAATTAGGTCCTCTCCCTTCATCCATCATCACCGACCGGCGAGCCTCTTCTCGCCGCACTTTCAAGAAGACTTCGCGAAGAGACGGCAGTGGTCACCGGCCTAGGACGCGACCCCTGACGTCGTCTTGGTCACGATTCAGACTAGCTAGGAACTTAAAAACCCTTTCCGTTTCAATTTTTTCTCGTATCGTGCGCTGTCATCTCCGCACTTCCAGCCTTCGTCACTACTGAGATCGAGCTCCTACCAGAGTGAAGACATCTCCATAAAATAATCGGTAACTCCCCTAGTTCCCTGTTTTGTCTGCCATAACCGGGTCTAACTTCGAAAATGTGCGATAAGTCCTCCGTGTCTGAGTGTCTCTCACGGCCTCCCACACTTCTTTTGTAGTAGGAAGAAACAGGAAAGTCTTCCCTATTGCTGGTTTCATGGAGTTTACCAGCCAAGCGATAACCAAGGAGTTCTCTGAATTCCATCGTTGAAGAAGTGTCAAGTCTGTTGGTTTCTTCAAATCACCGGTGAGATACCCCAGCTTCCCTTTTCCATCAATCACTAATTTTATTGATTGAGCACATTCACGATAATTTCTTCCGTTCAATTTTTCGACTGTTAGTTGAAAAGACGAGTTCTCGAGACCATGAGAACCAATTGTGGAGTTAACCTCCGTTTCGACTCGAGGGGTGTCGGAGATGACTGACCCTGAACTGTTGACGGGAATTTCAGCCATAGATTGCTAGATTTAGGCAACCCTAAGCTCTGATACCATGAAAAACGAGAGAGAATGTTTGTGTATCTCGTTTTCAATTAAATTCCAATCTTACATCTCTTTATGTAATACAATAAAGGAACTTAAAAAGGAAAAAATAAATCTCCTACTAATTACAGCCTATAATTATTTATTTACACCAAGAATGGAAAGATTTTTTATATCTTTCCATTATACACGATTTTCTACAAAATCCATAGACACACACGTAACGGCACAAAAAAAATGCAAGAAATGGAATCCCAAATTAAAGGCATAAAATGAAACATAAGAATTTCTTTAATCTCTTGGAATAGGTGAATGAATGGCTGCCAATATTATTGAATTAAATAGCACATAAAATGCAAGAAATGTCCTTAACCTTGCTTTTAAATTCCTTTAATTGGTATGGATGGCTGACAACATTTTTTTAAGGACAAAATAGAATTTATTCTTTTCATTTTCTCCAAATCATTCCTTTCCCAGTTCTAATATACATTTATATAGAACTTTCACTCAGAACTGCACACTTTGATCAAGAAAAGTTTTCAGAAGTATAAAAAAAGCGGCAGATTTTTTAGCATCGGGTGCCGCCGGGAAACAATATTCACCGTCCAATTTCATCCATTCAAGAGCATCAAACTAAGGTAGGTAGAGGTGCAAGTGGTTATTTCGTTTTCAACTATGAATTTTAGATAAAATATGAATGAATTGGTGCCTTTGGATACGGTACTTCGGTACTACTATAATTGGAATGATCATTCTCTGGCTCCACGTGTTATGATAATTCAACAGAATAGGATTTTGCCGGAAATCCATCTACATGCGATGGTGTGAATCTATAATTCGAAAATCCTAATTCAAATTCATGAGTTAATTTCCTTTCTACAGGTTGATTTGATCTGCTTGGGGCGTGGATGATGGTAGATGAAGACGCAGCGTGCTATGGAAAAGCCGGTGACTAAATGTTTTTATTAGATTATGAAAAAAAATGTTTACGTGGTTTTAAATAAAAGGATATCTATGAGCGCCGTTTGTGCAACTATTCTATTAAGTTTTTGTTGAATTAGTTATGTTTATTAGTAGTTATGTTTTATAAAAAATTAACTTACAAGTTCTTGTTTCTCACAAAGTTAGCGATAAAATTTAGTGTTGCTATTTTCTTTGAAATTCTAGCTTCTACCCTTGACTTTAAAAATTTGTAACTCATTCGTTACTTGGAATTTTTGAACGAAACCAGTGGTTTTGATAGCCTCATGGGTTAGCTACTAGATAAACTTGAAATCATGCCAATTTGATGTCGGTAGAATCTTATACTTCACTTGAAGTAAACTGTGCTGGTTTTTTCCCTCCTAGACCAAATCGTTGCAGGGTTTTGGAAAATATTTTAGTACCTCATGTTGTCGACGAAAGCCAATTTCTGGATGTCATATTATAGGAAGTTTCCCGCTTTCCCTTAAAATTTCGTGAAGTTTCGAAGTCGATAACTTTGAAAACGAATTTATTTTGATTCTTGCAGCGCAAAACAAAACAAAACAAAATGATTTTATTTTTTCTGCTCAATCCTTTCTGCATGCGTTCACGTGAATAGGACCATAAAATGGAATTGTTCAACATTTCCTTTTCTTTCATTAATTCCTTTAGAATCATTTTAATACTATGTTATTAAGAAATTAATTAGTAGTCTTCTTAATAACAAACTATATGCTTGGAAAAAGAAACAATATTAAAGCCAAAAATTTAGTTTGGTTATATCTTTATGTATTATTTGAAAAGTGTGATTATACAAAGTATCGTTCTGCAAAAAGTATATTTAATTAAATTATTTTTTAAAATAATTTCTAAGTCTAAGGTTAAGGTCTAGTGACGTTTCGGCCCATGTGGATCGTTGGTGTTACAGTTTAAATTTCTGCACTCAAGTAAAAGAACCTTAGATGTGATCATAAAATAACACAACCTAAGTTTATGGCTTTCGAGAGAGTATAAACCCTTCGAAGCAATTCCACATAAGAACCATAAAACATGAAAATTCTTAGATTTTTAATTCGAAATAGAGTTATTGGAATTGAATTCAAGGAATATTTTTACTCGACACTCGAGAGGGGGAGTAGAATTACTAATAAATGTATTTTATGCACTTATAATGATCTAAAAATATAAACATTTAATAGTTCTTTAAAATAATTATAGCCTAATTTATTGTATATTTTTTTTATTATATGAAACTCGATGAAAGGAAGTGGAATTTTTGAAAGAAAGAAGCGAAAATTGACGAAAAAAGGCAAGATCAAAAGTTGGGGACTAAAGTGTAAATAGTCAAGTTGTATCAAACCTCAAAATGAAGATTCGAGAATGCTAAGGGTCAATTAGATGCAATAAGAAGTCAAAAGGAAGGAAATATTTTCACAAATCAAATTTCAACCGCACAATGATGTTCTAATTTTCTGGCCAGAGATTGAGACTCATTTTTGACCTAGTAAACGTTTGAATTGGAAAAGAGCTATTTCTAGTAAAATTACAGTCATTTGAGTTATCTTTACAACTCAATTTGAATCACTCAATTGGATATCAGGAAAGAAAGTTCGAATAAAAATACTAAAGGATGTACATTGCTGAATTTTTCCCAAGAGGTGGCGCTGCCGCCTGATGCGTTTAGGGCACGAATTTTTAGCCCATTTAAAGCCCATAAAACTCCAAATTTGAGGAAAACATGAAGGGAAATATAAATACAAGAAGGAAGGCACTTGAAAGGGCGTTCCACACTTTGAGAATCAAAGAACACAACTTGAAATCTAAGAGACCAAAATCAAAGGAGAAAAACAACAAATTAAGGGTTTGGAATCAATATTTGGAACAAGAAGAACTTGGTGCAAGATTCATCCACTTCTTTACATCTCATTTTAAAACCCAGTAATGTACATTATTTTTTTCTTCATACATTATGAGTAGCTAAACCTTTTACTAGAGTAAACAATGTAATCTATTTGAGACTACTTATTTCATTTATTCAAGATTCTAGTTCTCTCATCATATATGTTGATTTTATTCATGAATTTAATAATTTGAATTAATTGATCAATATTTCAATGATTTTGTGAATATTTTACGAATTGAGAGGTAACTTTTATTTAGACCACATATTAAAATCCAATAATTTAGTATTACGAGTAGAAATACCTATACTAATTATTGCGGTCGTTATATGAATTCTTATAACAAATAGTGTGTTTAACTAAGATTGATTCACATAGAGATATGAGATTGGATTAGTAAATAGGATCAATGAGAACTCGAGAGGGGTAAATTGAATACAATAGAAAAATTTGATCGAACACTACATTATATTTGTGAATTTTGAATTAAGACTTAAAGGTAATGAATAGATGAAATTGTAATGCCCTAATATCTCATTCCACATTTGAATTTTAAATCGATCTGTGTTCATCCTGCTATTTTTAATTAGTAGATATGGTTAGAAAAATAATTACAACAATCACCATTCTTTGTTTTCATCTTAGAAATATTAAATTCAATATTAAAGTATAGTCTATGTGCGAACGATAATCCAAACTCAAAGATCCATTGTATTACTTGTAACAATGCAAATTTTTATTTTATATCAACAATTTCTTAGTTTTATCTCGTAAGGATTTTTATTTTAAATGTAAGACATGTTTTGCCGGGTTATAAATTTAAAACTATGTTATGCATTATGGGTGAATACCTTTTATTTGTTTTTCAATTTTTGGACATTTTTGCAGAACTGTTAATTTATATTTCTGTTGGAACTTGATTTTAATTGGATTCTAGCTTATAGTCAGCAGTCCAGAGTCACTAGCCTTAATTTTGTCGGTGTCGGTTTTTTTTCTTTTTTTTTTTTTTGTTAGTTAGCTAGTTTACATTTTGAAGGCCACAATATGTTTATGGCATGCACAATTAATAGTCAATATGGATGCGACAAATAGATGATTTTTGAAAGGGTCGAGTTTTTGATCAATGCAAAGTGAAAAAAAAAATAAAAAATGATGCTGATTAGTGAACCTCAAATGGTTTTTACTGTTCATGAATCCTTGTGATAATTGAGAAGCTAATGATGGGGTTTAAATATTGCTCATCAGTCAGGACTAAGAACCATTGCTATTCAGAATGATCAAGTACTAGTGTAATAATAGATTTTCATATAGCAAATTCCTTCATAGTCTTTGGGGTGATCTTGCTTGAAACTATCTTTTTTTTTTTTTTTTCCTTTTTTGTAGCAATTTGAAAATTCAAAAATTTGGGTCGTTACAATGATATACATCCATGCACCAACTTGTGGGGGAATGTCGAAAAGTTAGGAGATTAAGGGATTTATTTGAATTGTTTTGAATAAATCTGAAATTGTTATATTCAGATATTTAGAGGTTTACTGTTTTATTAGATTCTATCCATTAGGAGAGTCCTATAGTCTAAGGTGATTTAGATTGTATACGACTGTAATACTATTTGTACCTATTCATAGAACAGATTAATGATTACAAGAATAAGTTTTCTTCTCAAAAACTTACAAATTGGTTTCAAGTCAGCAAACCCGGCAAAGTCCCCTAAATTCATTTTCCATTTCGTCATTTTGGAAACTTCCCATTTTATAGGAAAGGGTAAATAGGATAAATTTCTCAGTTATGTATATTATTGATTTTAGTGTTTCTCCAATTTTCTTAGTTATTCTTCTTTTTCCTACTTTCATCTTCTCTCTCTCTCTCTCTCTCTCTCTCTCTCTCATAGTCCTGTTTTGCATCAATCGATATCAGAGGCTACTTGTTCTCCTAACAAAACAATTCTCAAAGCTGAAATTCACAGTACTGTTGTTTACCAAAAATGTTTTAAAATTAGTACTATGAAAGAAATGAAAATTTGAGTAGGTATTTAGTTTACTAACACTAGTTTTTCTCTCTTTTCTAGCAATGTGTTTGCCATTCTATTGAGGGGAAAAAGACTCTAGACCCTTGGCTAGTGAATACTGAATATGCTTATGGTCCGTTCATAACTAGATTCTCGATGACAAAGCGATATCAAAAGAAGGAGAAGTACATGGAGCATGTGACTATAGTTAGAAAGGAATCTGGCAAATACATTTGTAAAAATTCGGCATTCGAGTTCTCAATAAAATTTCAGTATGGTATTTCGTTTACTAACACTAGTTTTAAGGAATGTGATTACTAGCCCAAAATTTACCTCTATACTACCAGACACAAGGACAAATTCTAAGGAAGCACGCTAACATAAATATCATTCCCTGCCAAACAATGGGTCATGAGTGGTGACTGATATCCATTTTGATATCCATTTTTATAAATATTCTTTCTAAAGGTAAATCGAAACCTATAAACCACAGATAAACCTACCAGTTTGCTACAAGCTTGGCAAAAACATAATAGTATCATGTGCATAGATGCAGAGGCTTACCTTAGAGGCATTCACATGGGCTAGACAGATGCCAACCAACCCAACCCCTGAACCAACCTGTTAAGCAGGCAAACCAGATATACGCACACATTAAACATTAAGAAGTCAATCAAGTTAGCAAATTCTGGGTAGGAGACAATCCTAGAAATAAAAGATCCACAACTGTAAATACTGAAATTTAAAGTACTTGTCAAGAACAAAATACTACAACTAGTTGCTTCATGTTTCCATTAAAATAATTAAATGCCACTAAAAAAGTAAATCTTGGAAGAACAACTAAGTACTACCAAACTACATATCTCACCTCAAAGCAACATTTATTTGAGAATATATCTGGGAAAGAAAGTATAAATTCTGACAGGAAAAGACTTGATGGCCAAATAGAGCACCTATATCCACCATATCAAAGAGAATGTAAACATGAGACATTAGAAAGAAAAGAAGATAGAGGAAGCCAAAATGGCAGGAAAATTTTCCTAACCTAATTTTCAGTGCTCGATTAATTTATTGTATTTATTTTCCCCCTTCTAATTTGGGTGTTTGCATGAGATTTTCTCCATTATATTATTTTGTAATCAAAATTATCATTATAATTATTAATGTGGACTTGTTTGGTAAAGGCTATGACCACATTTTCAACATTTACCCCCAATTACTGAAACTAGTTTGAACCTCCCTCCCTCCCTCAGAAAAATCCCCAAAATCAACAGTTGAAACCACGACTATCTGTCTAATGAACTACATAAGTTGCAGTAAAAAATAAATAAATAAATAAAAAAGATTGTGTTCCAGTGCCATTCAGTTGCAAAAGCACCATCAAGACCACATTTCCATTGTAATCATTTACTACCTAAAAGAAATTAGAAACAGTAACCAAAAAATCAATGATGAACTGCGATATGTTTCTTCATAGACCACGTGCAAGATAAAGGAGGATGTGATAGGTTAACAGACAATGTAAAACTGACACATCTTATGAAGTGCGTCCTTCAACATATTTCATTTCAATGTCCAATACTAGTGACAAATTGAATTGAATAACAATTGTAGTTACAAGTTGGCAAGTTTTGCTAGGGTGTTCTCTATAAATGAAGCGGCACGTCACCCTGATGTGTCAAAAACTAAGGTTCTGGCACTCTTAACATATTATAGGCAGGTTAAGATTTAGTCCAAAATTAGTATTGGATCTTGAGGAAAGTCAAAATAGCTTGCATACAGGATGTTAAATCGGTAGGAGAAAAGGTGAAAGAATTAGGCAACAAGAGATTTAAACTTTAGTTTATGAGCATGGAAAAGAATTGAAACAAGGTATGAATAATCAGGTTTAAAAGATGAGATCATACAAGTAATATGGATCAAGGATATAATTATATTATGTATAGATCAGACTTCGTTTAGGAGAAGAGATTATTAGTGTAATTTAGAGCATATGCTTCGCAAATAGAATTAGGTAAGGCAAATAAATCAACAATTTTAAAATGGCTGGACAGATTCTTGCAATTTCTGGTTAACGTAAGGTCTTTGTTGCATTGAACAATATGGAAAAGGAAAAATTCAGGGTATTTATAAGTACATGAAAATTTAGGCTTTTTGGACCAAATTGAAAAAGGTAATATTTTTTGGACTTTTTGTTGGCATATAATTTGGTGTTATCAAATACATGCTTAAACAGAGAGTTTCACCAAATAATTTGTAGACATAGATAAATTTTGCCGAATAGATTCATCCTTGTTAGGAGGATTGATAGGAACTCGTGAAAGTAAGGTAATTCGTACTAAAAGCTTAACTATGCAAAGTAAAGCTTAACCGGTGGTTCTTTAAGTAGAATTAAGAAAGTAAAAATATCTGGGTCCATAGAACATGTTGGTGGAATCTACACAGTAAAAACAAGTGAATTTCAGTAATAGAGTTCAAAAGGGATGAGAATGAGATCCAGATATAGATGGTAATATGATGTGGCAGTGTCTAGCTGCATTTAAACCCTAGAAAAATTATATTAGGAGTCTTAACGGAGGAAACCCACCTAGTAATGAACAAAGTGGTACAATGAAATGTTTAGATAATGTGCAAGGAAAAAAATTAAATATATCAACTTTTATAAGCTGAAAATGTCTTGGCAAAATGCATAAATTTATATCCAGTTACCTTAAAAACCAAAGTCTGTTTCATATAAATGAAATCACTCAAAGATTGAATTATAGTGACAAGTTAATTAAATAAAGACATCATACGAATATTGAAGATATGTGAAAGGCCATCAAAGTTTCTCACTGCTATTTGTAGCTGCTACAGTAGAGAAGAGTGTTTTTTCCTCTCTCGAATAAATTGACATAAGCCTCTCAAACTTAAAATCAATATACTTTAAACAAGTTTTTTTTTATCCCTATGAGACAAAATAATTATTTACAACATGGGATGTAATGCAAATACAGAAGAATTACCCTGTATCCCCTGCGAGCATATTGAGAGAACACTGAAGTTTGAACTCCAATTTCCTAGATTTCAAGCAGCTTAAGATGCCAGAAGACTCTGCTCATGCATCGGAGAAACAATACACTCACACATGGGTTTTTACTCTTTACAAACTATAACAGAGGGAGGGGGAGGGGGGGGATAGAGCAAGGACAAATTGTACCATCAGGAAACAGAAATGAGATTATTTTCAAAACTCTCGAGTTCTCTTTAGCTACACCGTCGTCCTAATGAATAAATAATAAATGTGTGAATAAACAGCAATTCTAATCCACCCTTAGCCCATGTCCCTATCTTGGACTATTTGAATCGGGCAGTAGAAGTTGATCGGAATAGTTCCTTCCCCTATTGTTTGTACCGAATGCTGGATTGGACTATGCTAAACGATTAAAAGCAATTATAACAGTTACCTGTAAGGAAGTCATGTAAAAAGCGTACCGCTCGTACAGTTCATCCAAAACTACACCGCCACTCAATTCAATTTCAACAATGAGCTTCTTGATAAATCTTTTCAAGTAAGGCCCCTGCCATTTCACATCCTGAAAACGAGTACAATTATTTGAAAACCCTTTTTATCTTTGTACTTTTTCAATAATTGGATACTCACAGCCTTGCTAATACAGTGATGCCAAATGAAGCTCTGCACTGTTTCAGTAATTGAATCTCCGCCACACTCCCTAGTGTCAGAATGGTTTTGATTTAGTTAAACGAAACTAGGAAAACAAAATGACATGATGGGAGGTTTTTGTGTCTGAGAATTGACCTGGCAAAGGAGATTACGACATCGGGTGGCTCCATGGCGAGAAATGCAGAGAGCAGGTGGAGGTACGAAGGATCCGAAACGTCTAGCTCCTTTTCCTTCGCCATAGCCAATAGCCTGAGACTCTGGTATGGAATTAGAAGAAACAGGGTCAGAGGAAATTCATGGTCAAAAGCCAAAAATACCCTTATCTTGTGTGCACAGAGGGAATGGAAAAAGCTCATAGTAGCCAGTCACACGCGACCTTATCTTAAATAAGGTTAGAAAAAAGGTTTTTGTTTTTTTTAGATCATGAGATTGATGAAATATGGTTTTGATTAAATTTAACATTTATTTAGTTCATTGTTAATCATTTTTTTGTGAATTTTGGCGATTTTTCATGGTTAGTTTTATTAGTTTTAGCTATTTTTAGGGTGGAGATCGCCGAAAATGACGATCTCCACCATTTTTTTGCGATAGAAAGAAACGAGAGAGGACGGTTGCAACTCCGCCTTGAATAGTTGGCTCAAATTTTTTTTTTTTGGTCAATTTTTTTATTTTTTTACTGTTTAATTAATTCTTCTCTCTTAATTATCATTTATTTTTTCAATTTTAAAATAATATTTACATTTTTTTATTAATTTTTATAGTTTATTTTTGGTGATAATCTTAAAATTTCTTAATTGTTTTCTTCTTATTATAATTTAATTTTTTTTCAATTTAAAATATTTTTTAATATTCTTGCTTTAGGTTTTATATTTTTATAATGTTAGGTTAAACTGATGAACATACCTCTTTCTACAAGTGCCGGAACTTTCTTTAATTTATTTTTCCTTTCTATTTTGGTCTTTAATTTTTATTTTATTTTATTTATTATTATTTTTTCTTATTTTTTAAATTTCTTAATTGTTTTCTGTTTATCATAATTAAATTTTTTTTTCAATTTAAATTTTTGTATATTCTTTCTTTAATTTTGATACTTTTTGTACCGTCATAATCTTTCACTAGCTCCAACCATCTTCTCTGTCTCATATT
>CAIGRL010183364.1:0-22723 GCA_903798325.1 Fraxinus xanthoxyloides | reverse complement strand
TCAAAATTCAAAATTCAAAACTCAAAACTAAAATACAAAGAGAACAACCCATAGTCCTTTAAAAGTGGATCCACCCAGAATTCAACCTAAAAGAATTAGTCCTCACTTGGACTTATGGACAAGTCATTGAAGGTTGGCTATTTGTGATCGCGTGAACTAATTTTTTTGCATTATCAATGGATAAAGCATATTCCCTTGATGAGTTGTGTCCAATTAATATTGCTACTATTCTTATACACTAGGTTCAATCAACTTTAGATATAAATACTTTAATATATAATTAATGCATATTTATGGCAAAATCTATTATTTAATTGAATTAATGTTCTAATAAATAATTGAGATTTACACATATTCATATCTCGTAATTTAAATTGACACATCATTAAGTTAAATTAATAACGAAATCCTTGGCCAATGTGTATTCATAAGTCGAAAAAGAGTTTTCGGTTTATATTGACTTAATAGTGAAATGAAAGATATAATCAATAATTGAGATTGATACATATCCATATCTCGTAACATATTGGATCATATTAGCGAAAGTATTATAGTTTCATGATAAACAAATAATTTTGATTTTTTCATACCATGTGACATTTTCATAACATGTATTGCCCTAACACATTGTTAGATGTCAATCTGGAACGATGAATGTAAATTGATGATAAATTGAAAAGATGTATTTTAATTTTTCGAGTTTGATTAGATCAAAATAATAACTCATGTCGTTAGATATAGCAATCGAAAACTCGATGTGTTACACACAAAAGAGAACTAGAACAATGAGATTTCAATTAATTAATTAACAAGTGTTGTACAATTAATTAATTGGATTGCCTGTTGATATGTCCAAATTAATTAATTGGATTAATTAATTCATGAACCGAATTTAATTAATTGGATTAATTAAATATTGGAATGAGTTAATTTTAAGAGACGGGACAAGTTCACTTGAACTTATATTAATAAGCCAATAAGGTTTTAGAAAAGAACTGAACACAATTCATATTTTTTCTAGTACAAGAAAATAGAAACCCTAATTCTCTCATTTTTGTTTCATGTGTGGATTTTCATTGGAGATTGAGCAATTAGATAGTTGTAAATTGTATATCGTGATTGTTCGTGTTCCAAGATCAGTAAAGGAATTTGCAGAATTTATAAAATATATATCTTCTATCACAATTTCTATCTAAATACAAAGCAAATCTTTGATTTGAATTGAAATATGTTTTATTTTCCACTGCGTATATTAAATAAATTACCAACTGCTACAAGATTTCACCGTGTTGAAGTAAGATTATAGTGTTATCTTTTATCTCAATTCTCAAGCCTATCTATTTATTCTCTACGCCAAGAACATAGGCCCACCTTAATAATTTTATACACGATGAATTATTACGGTAAATTCATACATATTCAAACTTCTAAAAGTACCACCGTAAAATTTAAATATTCTCGCCGCTACCCCAATCTACCTTAATGTGAAGGCCGATAAGAAATTTTTTTGGACTTATGTGTTAAATTATTCAATTGAAAAAATGTTGTTGAAAATGAGTTTGAGAAAAAAATAATTTTTTTATGTAACTAGCTCAAAAAAGGGCTCAATACTGAAAACATAAAAACCTGTTTTCAACCCAACACTGGTTAAACTTAAAATTTCATATGTTCTTTTAAATATTTTTTTTCTTAAAATAACCTCAAGAGCAAGGGATGGATAGTTCGTGAACCCATTCAACGAGAACGCAGAAAGCGAGGCCTACACGAGATGGTGTATCACCTAAGAAAGAGACCCTAAATATTAATATTACTTAAAAGAAATCCTAACTTGTTACATCACATGACATAATAAACCCATGTTTGGTAGTAATCATTTTTTTTTTTTAAAAAAAACATCGTTCTAAATAATGATATTTTAAAAAATCTGTGATTAAAAAATATGGAGAATTTTTAAATTTACATATAAAGTATTTTATCATGTGAATGTTGTTAAAATGGGTATATAGAAAAATAACTTTGAAATAATGGAAGACAAACATGACTAAACCGTCCAAATTAAAGTTCTTGAATAAGGATAGTTTCCACAAGAAGTCGATTTTATAAAATGTGTACTGAATGGAAAAGTATTCCTGTTCAAAGTCGTCGCTAAAGCTTAGAAAGATATAAAATTCATTGTCAAAACTATAGCTTAATTAATTTAATTAATTTGTTCTTAACCAACATTTGGACCACTGAATACGACTTCTAGCATCTCCTTTGAGAATGACATTTTCAAAAAAAGATGATTAAATTTTCAATTAATCCTCGAGTACATGATTCATTTTACGGGAGTTACCAGAAATACTAACATGGTGGGTCTCACCATGTATTGAAAAAGGATTTTCCATTTGTACCGAAAATAGATGCCAACCTAATTTAACAACTTCTCACATGCGCGTGGGCTCCTCGTGAATAAGGAATTTCAAAAAAATGTGGGTCATCCCTCTATTGTGAGTGTTTGATCAAAGTGTTTTTACATTATTTTCGATAAGTATGACATGATTGATTAAAAAAATTGTCCGAACCCAATGTGTGTGTCCTGGGAATTTTCTTGTGAAATATTCCCTATACATTAAGCATCTCTATTAATTTTTTGAATAATTCTAAAGAATTTTAGATTTTCTCATTACCCAAGGTAGTCAATTTGGGTCTGCTTTCACCTTAGAAGTGTTGTCTTGGAGACAGTGACAGTGCATCCATGCCTCTCTCCTTGTACAACAAAAATAATAAATGATTTTAATTAAATACAGATCCCAGTCGAGGTTTGTCGTTACAGTGAAAGGTATACACGTACAATAAAAATAATAAAGAATGGTGACCGATTTGCAAATTCATGTGAAATACAAAATTTTAGGGATCGTTCTCTTTGTGGTTTAATTTTGTGTTTTGATTATTCATTTTGAGATTATTGAAATGTGTTCTTTTTAACATTTTGAAAAATTATTTTGAAAACACCTAAAACGCGTTTTAAAAATTTTGATTTGATTATAACTGGAAACACCCAAAATGACAAATTGACATTTTGAGTTTTCTTTGTAAATTTTAACTTGTTTTCAAAAACGAGTTTTCGAAAATAGAAAAGAGAACGCGTTCCCTATTTTGAAAAATCGAAAATAGAAAACGATTTGAAAATAATAAATAGAACATGCCTCTATTTACCAGTCAAAAAGGAAAAAAAGAAAATATTATTAATCCTAGTAAGAGATAGCATATTAAAAATAAGTTTCCAATTGGGATTTGTTGTGGACAATTTGGTGAAAAGCATCTTAGTGGCTGATTGAAAATTGAGCTTTTAATTAGTGTTTTTTTAATTAAATAAAATTGGAATTCAATTCAGATTAGGACCTTTAATTAACATCTAGATGTTAGTTGTCAATTGGGATTATTCATAAATTAAAATTAGTAATTTATTAGGATTAATCATTAATTAAAATTTTTAATTGTTATAAATAAGGTTCGCAGCCTTGATGGCAAATGGTTTTTTTTTTTTTTTTGAATGAAAATAAAATATTGATTTATGAAATTTTCTATACAATTTAATATTCGGGCAAGATTCAACGATTTGTCAATCAAATCAATCAAACATTCAATATTCATATTTATGGTATTCTTTGTGAATCAACACCTTTATCATTTTTACAAATAAATCGTCATACGATTAACCAAGAAAAGAGAGATGAAGAGGTAGAAAACTCTTAAAAGACCGTGCTTAAAATCTCTTCAAGAATTAGTTGAAAATGATTTGAATAATTTTAGATTGAACATCTATCCGAAAATTAGGAAATATGCCCACGATGCTTTTGGATACATCCATAGAAATTCCGAGGAAGATATTGATTTCTCAATCTTCGAGTTTAGTAATAAATTTTGCACAATCTACTTCATGTAGCTAGTAAGAAAATACCAATGATTTGTTTTTACATTGTACTCTAGGTTTTTTTTTTTTTTGAAATTTTTTTCAAAATAAAAATAAAAATTGGAGGTCAGTCCAAGCTCTTTTCTAAATTTGTATTATATACACACACACATATAATGAGAATACATATACAGTGCACTCCGCTTGTATTGTATCCTTTATTAAACACTGTACTCTGTTCGTATTTTGATTTATTGAAAAACCTAACACAATTATTACAACATCTCCCTGTGTGTACCTCACGCGTCACACCTCTGAATCTTCCTAATGACCACCTCAAAGCTGAAAATTCGTCTTTCTCTCTATGTAATCTATAAAATCACATTTCATATCTCATCTATTTTGCTCATTTTGTTCTTAACTTCCTCGAAACTTAGCTTATTTTCCTGGCATTAAACAAGATTTTTGCTTGAGGACAAAAACCATGAAGTTCGGTAAAGAATTTGCATCTCAAATGGTGCCGGAATGGCAAAACGCATACATGGATTATCAGTTTCTGAAATCCCTTTTGAAAGATATCCAAGTTTTTAAACAAAGAAATAAGCCATCAATAAAGCAAAATGATGGCATTAAACGAAATCTTACTCTCTACAGAGCATTCAGTGGACTAACAACACGCAGAGGCAATTCTCCTAAACCCCAAAATCTATCAGACGTTGAAAGTCAAGTCATTCTTGTGAATACAGTGAGAAGAGACGGCGAAGAAGGCTCGGAAACTATGTTTCTCAATGCAGCAGATGAAGGAGGAGAATATGAACTGGTTTACTTCAGAAGACTTGATGATGAGTTTAATAAAGTCGTTAAGTTCTACAAAGCTAAAGTGGAGGAGGTGATGAAGGAAGCTGCTGTTTTGAATACGCAAATGGATGCTCTAATTGCTTTTCGGATTAAAGTGGAGAATCCAAAAGGGTGGGCGAATAGCTTGGAGGAGACCGCACGTCTTGCTTCGGATGTTGCAGCTTCTACAGCTGCACTATCTGCATCTACTCCATCTGCAGCTAGAGCAAGCAGTAAGTACATATTTTAGCAACTTATAAGAGATTTTAGTAAAATAATTTGTTCTCTTTCATTTGTATTGCTCTTTTAATTAAAATACCCGACCCAATCATCGTCTCAGACAAGCCATTTGGTTCACCAGATTACGGGTTCAACCGGATCCATATGGGTCATTCCTGGTTCATAAATCCAAATAAATTTTTTTAAGCCATTTTTCCTGGATAAAAAATGGTGGAAAAAGTAGTATTTTATGTTAGTATACTCTTAAAATCACGAGTTTTTTTCGAGTTTGAAACTTTTTTTTTTTTTAAATAAATAAAAGTTGTAAATAACTAAACAAAGTGATGAAATAAAACTTTTAAATTTAGGGGGTTCAAAAATGTGCTCTTGATATTAAAATCAGATTTTTAGTAAATTTTGATAAAGTTGTTAAAATATACTGTTGAAAAGTCGTGGGTAAGCAATAGAGTATATCACATAATTGGCTCAGGTTCAAATCACCGAACATTTTTATATTTTGAAAGTGTGTAAACTTTTGTAGTAATGGGTTGGTTTGAGTTTGGCTCACCGTTCGTTCGGGTTTTAATTGAAATCGGCCAATTCTGATAGTTTTTGACCCATTTTGCCGGTTCTTAACCGATTCATATGCTATCCGATCAAAATATGCAAACCGGTCCTTTCAAAATTACCACACATTTTCCTTTTTCAGCCTGTATTATCTACATTTGACTTGTGATGCATCGACATGCCTCTGGCGTCAACGAGTTTGTGTGCTTATTGGACACTAACCTGATCCAACATGTGTCCAATATGCCAAGTGGCGTGACAAAAACTTCTATTAATTTTTTCAGGCAACCATGCTACTTGTACCGAAATTGTTGACAGTTTTTTTGATAAATGGCCACATGGCGGCCCCCTATTGGGGGCTGTCCCGTCGAAGGCGCCCCCCAAATAGGGGCTCGTCATGTAGTCATCTGTCAAAAAAGTCGTCAACGATTTCGGTACAAGTAGAATAATTCTTTTTCAGGCTAGACACTGTTGGAAAGGCTTGATCTAAAAGCTTAGTGCACATTTGACAAAACTTAAATTTTATTTTAATCCGATTAAACATTCTTTTTATCCACACATTTTTTAGTATCCATAACTTATTGCTCACTTATCATTTAAAACTTATAAGCACTACCAAACGTGCTCTTAATCCGTTAGAAACAACCGTATGTATATCATTTAAATTTTGTCTCAATACGCCTCCTCACGTGAAGGTGGGTTCACTTTTTCCCCATCATAGACTAATGCATACAAGTTATCAGTAAATGGGTGGTGATGAGATACTTTAATATCATGTCACGTTGAACCACTCGATCTAAAAACTTTGGCAGAAAAGAAACATGTATGAAGGATGCATGTTTTTAAACCATAACTAATTTGCTAGCATAGTAAACTACAATGATGCATTAAGAACAAACAATTCTGATAACTAAAAATGACATAAACTTCTTTATTTTGATGCAGGAAGATTTCCAATGGACGTAATAGATGAAGAAAGTTCAAGCAACCCGGGGCAAATGGATGAATCAAGTGATGATAAAGATGCCATTGAGATTAAACCAGTGAATTTAAATGATCAAAGGCATAATCCTGATACAATCAAGACCACAAGACCAGCATCTTTAGAGATACTTAACCGTGTAAAATTTAACAGTACTCAAGAAACTCCTCGTTCGACCATTAAAGGGTTTCTTAATCTTCCGAATCAAACCGACTTAAAGTTCAGCAAGGAAAATTTGAAGAAAGCGGAAGAACAACTTAAAAAGGCTCTCATTGAATTCTACCACAAGCTTAGGCTACTAAAAAGCTACAGGTTTGTTGCCACATTTTCTAGGAAATAATTAGTTGCTGTTTCATTCTTGATTTTGTTGGTACTGATATATTTTCTTTACAAATGAAACAGTTTCCTTAATGTTTTGGCCTTCTCAAAAATCATGAAGAAATATGATAAGGTATCTGCCTGTAAATTATGCTTATATTTTACTTTTATCTGTATAACAGCATATTTATTCAGATAGGAAACTCTTACACAGCTAAAGAAGAGAATTTTGAGTGATATATTAGATACTATCTTTTGCAGGTTGCTTCAAGAACTGCATCAAAATCTTATATGACAATGGTTGATAATTCCTATCTAGGCAGCTCGGATGAGGTGAGTTTTTGCATTCAATAGGAAAAATGAAGATTTTTTTATAGATAGAAACAGAAGAGAGATTTATGAGTTGCTCATCATTTTTTTATAAGAAGATGTATATAGAAATGTACGAGTAAAAAAAAGCATATTCAGATAAGTTGATATTCGAAATTATAGGTAATCAAAGTGATGGAAAGAGTAGAGGCCACATTCATCAAGCACTTCTCCAACTCGAATCGCAGGAAAGGGATGGGAATCTTAAGGCCAAAAGCCAAAAAGGAAAGACATAGAGTTACATTCTCAATGGGTAAGATATTTCACTTTGCTTTACTGAAATGAACTTTTATTCTGTAGGGTAGATTGGACAAATATGGGACAATATTAAAAAATAAAAACAAATTATATTTTGGAGTACCATCTAGTACTGCATATCACCCCACTAAGAGATTAATTTCTATGGGGGTCCTTAAGCATCCATTTCATCTAATGTTTGTACTGAATATCTGCAGGGTTTCTTGTTGGCTGCACATTTTCTCTCATAATGACCCTTGTTTTAATAATACGAGCACGCAATATCCTAGATAAACAAGGCAGAGTTGTATACATGGAAACTATGTTTCCTCTTTACAGGTTAATCCTTGTTCTTACTGATCTTTTGATGTCCAAAAACTTACCTGTAGCAAAACAAGGGGAGTCGCGATTTTTAAGATAATATTTAGCTTTTGTTAACAGGCTATCGTTTAATATGTTATCGTTTTCTTGCAGTTTGTTCGGATTTGTTGTTCTACACATGCTAATGTATGCTGCAAATATATACTTCTGGAAGCGATATAGAGTCAACTATACTTTCATATTTGGGTCCAAAGAAGGAACAGAACTTGGCTACAGAGAGGTTTTACTCCTTAGTTTTTGTTTAGGTGCACTAGCCCTAGCCAGTGTACTTGCAAATCTTGATATGGAAATGGATCCAAAAACGCGAGATTACAAGGCCATAACTGAACTTCTCCCTCTCGGTTTAGTACTGGTAAGATAATAGGATTAATGTCACTTCACCTTTTCAATATTCGTAATTTCCACGAATGCTAATCTTAGTTAATCTTCCACTGCAGCTTGTAATTGCTATTCTGCTATGCCCTTTCAACATTATATACCGCTCCAGCCGATTCTTCCTGCTTGTCTGCATAATTCATTGTGTCTTTGCACCTTTATACAAGGTAAAGACATTATTCTATATATTTGCTCAAAAAATTTCCCAAAATGACTAACATGGTTAACATACCCCCCCCAGGTTATGTTACCCGACTTCTTCTTGGCAGATCAGCTTACAAGCCAGGTAATAATATCGACCAGCAGATAATTATAAAATGTGGTCATTTCCTCACCTTGTATATACTTTATTAATTCCTCAATCTTAATACAGGTTCAATCTATTAGAAGCCTACAGTTTTATGTTTGCTACTATGGTTGGGGAGACTTCAGAGTGAGAGAAAATAGGTGCAAAGAAAGTAATGTTTTCAAGACTTTCTCTTTCATTGTAGCTGTGATTCCATACTGGTGGCGCTTCCTTCAGGTATCTAACCAACGTCTTATACTATGTTGTATAACTTCGTTTAAAAGCTTAAGTTATTAGAATGGACATGTTTATTTATTTAAATTTAGCCCTCTCAAGCAATTGAAAATCAATCCACAAGAATGAAATATGCTGTAATGCCTGAATAAGCATCCAATTGTGTTACATCAATTGGAAAATTCTATTTAGGACAACGACTAATATTCTAGTATTTATATCTCTCACACACTATAGGGTGAGAGAGATAGATACAGAGACAGATAGTCCTTGTCTGACTTAGAATGACGGGTTCCAACCACGACTGACACAGTATCTTCATTACTCAGTGTCTGCGCCGTCTGTACGAAGAGAAGGACTCCATGCAAGGGCTCAATGGACTGAAATATTTCTCAACAATTCTAGCAGTTAGTACCAGAGCGGCCTATACTCTTAGCAAAGGAAATGTTTGGAAGCTCGTAGCTTGGATAACCTCAGCAAATGCAACTATTTTTAGCACATATTGGGACATTGTAATTGACTGGGGTCTTTTCCAGCGCAACTCTAAGAACCGTTTGTTGAGAGACAAGCTTCTTATTCCACATAAGATTGTGTACTTTGTAGCCATGGTGAGTCTTAAGAATGGATCATTAAATCATCTGGTTATCATTAAATTTGTTTTGTGTTTTGAGGTTAGTACCTTTCGTTGCAGGTTCTCAATGTCTTGTTAAGGTTAGCGTGGATGCAGACAGTGATGAATTTCACAATTTTTTCCTTGCACCCACAAACTATGATTGCGCTTGTAGCTTCTCTAGAGATCCTACGCCGTGGTATATGGAATTTTTTCAGGTACATACACTAGTACCTTATCTTTGCAATACAATCGACCTTCTCGTAATTATTGTTGGAAGAGACAGATAACTCTAGAATCGTCACACGGATGCTATTCAGGTCGAACCTAGTGTTTGCTAGAAGATGCAAAACATGTCAAACTTGCAGCTAGATGTTATGCCTTTCAACTTGGATGACAATATCATCTAGGATATGTTTGTTACACAATAATGGATAGTCAAGATTTTAACTTACTTTTCTTTTTTAATCCTAGCTAGTGCATCCAGTCCAACATACCAAACATGCTTTGAGTTCAGTACTCAATGTTTACTCCCCAGATTTTATATCAATTTTATCTGATTTCAATGTCTTTGTTTTTTCTTGCTCAGGTTAGAGAATGAGCATCTTAACAATGTCGGCAAATATCGTGCATTCAAATCAGTGCCATTACCCTTCAATTACGATGAGGATGAGGACAAGGATGAATAAATATACTACTGATCAAGGAGACAACACAAGAAGAGAATATATAATAGATAATAATGTATCATTCTGATAAATAAATTAGTGTTCCTAACTGATTTTTGTGAGGTGGCGTGTAATAGTCTCACATGGTGAACTTTCTTTACTCTCAAAAATCAATCTAATACTTTCTAAGTTCTTTTCTTAACAAAAACGAATATGGGAAAGTAATATTTGATTCAGTGGCCCAAAGTCACAAAAACCAAACCTCATTCTATTAGGCAGCAATATGGAAAAAGACGAACAAGTATGAAACAGGCGGGTACACAGTAATATGAATACCTTTTTAAGGGGGCTGCATTAGGAGAAGGGGTTTAAGAGGAAACACTTCGTATAGTTTCCAGCAGCAGAAGGATATCAGACTTTTAAGTGCTCAGAGTCTTCAACTCCAAGGCTAAATTGAACTAGTTTTTGCTTTAAATTAATTCCATATTTTGCGCTCCCTGCCTCTTATCCCTGTCCTGAAGAGCATCAATACAATGACTGAAACATCTGAGGAACATATCTTAACCAAGAGAGGAATAATCGATGCACCATGTAAACCATCTTCGGCTTGCCCCTAGAGACATTTCATATGGTGAAATGCTTAGAGTCGTGCTTACACAAAGAACTCTACAATTTACAATCCATTTACTATCTAATTTTAAGTTTTTAGATGAACAAAAGGCATGAGTTCAAATCTCATTACCATACATTTATGAAAATTTCATATGTTTATAGGGACGCACTGAAGAAGAAAAAATCAGTAAATTTATGTGCATGCACGTCTGGGAGAAATCATAAGCTTTTTCATAATTATAAAATAAAGTCAAAACATAATTTCAATCACATACACAATTACTAACCACTTTTTATTAACACATTTCGAGTGACTCATCTAGTCCTCTTCATAACAATCCCATTATTGTATCTCGCAGTAATTTTGGAGTACAACATAAATCATCTAAATGTCTGTTGTTTATGAAAGAAGACAAAGTCTTTACACTGTAGAACTAAAGAGAGCAAAGAACGTAATTGTATTTTTTTGTGTATTTTATTCATCCATCAAATGGCCTTTATATACGCATTAACACGACAGATAAAAGCAAGAAAAGAGGAAACTGAATAATACATCCTATAGAGTATGGTAATTAGCAAACAAACTAGCTAATGATGATAAAGATTAGGTCAACATGTAAATTACTTATTCAACAATCCCTCCCTTAAACTCATGTTTATAACATAATTTAATTTCTTCAACGTGTTTATAACATAATTTAATTTCTTCAACGTGCAAACTCCAAGCAACTTCCTCAGCTTTCGAAATGCATCCAATTTAATTGCTTTTGTAAGCATATCAGCAACCTGATCCTCTCCTTTGCAGTACATAAGATCAATAGTTTCATCTCTTGTAAGATCTCGCAAGAAATGATACCTTACATCAATATGTTTGCTTCTTCCCTTCTTGCTTGAAACAGAAAAACTCAAGAATCCTTCGTAGCCAAATTGCTTGACATGCACATGCTGTTGCTGCTACAAACTCTACTTCTGTAGTTGACAACGTTACAATGGCTTGCTTCCTTGAAGACCATGAGACTGCTCCTGTTCCTACCATAAAAACATAACCAGATGTGATTTTTCTATCATGTGGATCACCAGCATAGTCACTATCTGTATAACCAAATAAATCTGATTTTTCACCTCTTTTATACAAGAAACCATAAGCAGTAGTACCTTTTATGTATTTGAAAATTCTTTTTGCAGCCAAGAGATGCATCTCCTTTCACTCCATAAATCTGCTGATGAGACTAACAGTGTGCATTATATCAGGCCTTGTTATAGTTAAATACATCAAGCCTCCTACGATTTGCTTGTAAAGAGTATTGTCAATCTCTCCTCCTTTGGGATCTTTTATGAGCTTCACATTTACTTCTGCTGGCGTCCTAACAGGATTATAGTCTTCCATTCCAAACTCATCAAGAATTTCTAGCACATACTTTTTCTGAGAGATAAAAATGCCAGCAGTAGATTGAACCACCTCTATTCCAAGAAAGTAATGCATCATGCCGAGATTAGACGTATCAAATTCAATCATCATTGACTTCTTAAATTTCTCAAACATCACCTCATCATTTCCGGTGTAGATTAAGTCATCTACGTATAAGCAAACCATGAGCATCTTGCCATTATCCTCCAATTTCATGAAGAGTGTGTTCATAAGGACATTTTTGAAATCCTTCCTTCAGAAAAAAAGCTTTAATAAAACTGTATCAAGCTCGTGGGGCTTGTTTTAGCCCATTTAAAGCCTTTCTTAGCTTAAGGACTTTATATTCTTCTCCAATCTTAACATAACCATGGGGTGATTAACAAATACATGCTCTTCCAAGTCTCCATGTAAAAAGGCTGATTTGACATCTAGTTGAAAAACAGGCCAACAATTTTGTGTTGCCATTGCCATCACCAATCTGATTGTGCTATGCCTTGCAACTGGAGCAAAAATTTCTTTGCAGTTGATGCCGAATTCTTGTTTGTAGCCTTTGGCGACCAAGCGTGCCTTGTATTTATCAACTTCGCTATTTTCCTTCAGCTTTATCTTGTAGACCCATCTTACACCAATGGTTTTCTACCCTTGTGGAAGTTCAGTCAATGCCCCAAATATTATTTCTTTCAATGGCTGTGATTTCATCATCCATTGCCTTCCTCCATTTTGATTGTTTAACAACTTCTTCAAAAATTATAGGATCACAATCTGAAAATAGAGAAAGTGTGCAAGTGGGTTCTCAGATTGGTCAATCCCTGTTACCTCATTGTCAGCCATCCATGTGGGTCTCCTTCGAACCTGTTCAGATCTTTGTGCTTCTATGGGCTCTTTTTGGATAATTGTGGATTGTGATTCTTGCTCCACAAGCTGCTTCCCTTCTTCTTCATCTTCTCCATCAAAGTGTGCAGGGAGTTGTTATGATGTTATTCCATCTTCTTTCCATGGCCACATTATTTCTTCATCAAAGACTACATCTCGACCGATGACTATCCTTTTAGCGATAGGATTATACAACTGGTAAGCTTTGAAATGATCACTAAATCCAAAAAAAGCCACATTTTTCTCCTTTGTAATCCAACTTCTTCCTCTTCTCATTAGGTATGTGAGCATAAGCTATACACCCAAAAACTTTGAAGTGATCCACAGCTGGTCTCCGTACATTCCAAGCTTCCTCAGGTGTCATATTTTGAACAGTAAGCGTAGGACTTGTGTTCAATATATGAATACTCCAGTTAATAGCTTCATGCCAAAAACTTTTTGGAACGCCACTCCTTAGCAAGATGCTTCGCACCATATTTAGAATTGTGCGATTCTTTTTTTTCACAAACACCATTTTGTTGAGGAGTGTAATCTGCTGTAATTTGCCTCTTAATTCCATGGATCTCACAGAATTTTGCAAATTCTGGTAAGTTGTATTATCCACTGCGATCAGTGCGAAGTATTTTTATTTGTCTGCCCACCTCCTTTTCAACGAGCACTTTAAAATGTTTAAAGGCTGCAAAAGCTTTAGATTTTTCCTGCAAAAAATGCACCCATGTTTTCCTACTAAAGTTGTCAGTGAAGGTGATTATGTATCTTTTACCTCCATTAGAATATGGTGTTATTGGCCCGCAAAGATCAGAATGAAGTATTTCCAATACTTATTTTTGCTCTCCATAATTTGCCTTGTGGGAATGGATTACGGTGTTGTTTGCTAACAACACATTCTTCACAAACTTCCGAGGGAGTTGTAATTTGAGGAAGACCTGTTACCATATGCTTCTTTTGAAGTCTTCTCAACCCACCAAAGGTTCAGATGACCAAATCGATAATGCCAAAGCCAAGCTACATCTTGTAATTTTGCTGTAAAGCATGATTGATGAGTTATTGAGATAAATAGGAAACATTCTGTTTACAGACTTACGGTCATTGTGGCTTGAGCAAGTAAACCCAAATTATCATCTCGAACTTTAGATACTCCAACTTTGATAGAACTCTCATAACCCTATTCCTGCAATTGACCAATGCTGAGCCAGTGTCTAGATACCACAAATTCTTGTTGGTTTCTTCCTTTGCATGACTAATCATCAATAAGCATTCTTCCTCTTCTTCCTTTTCTGCAAAATTAGATCTCTCACCATGTCCTTTGGGCAAATTAGTTTGACATTCTGATTTATAATTGGCCATACCTGTGACATTTGTAGCAGTAGATATTAGACTTGTCTGCTGACTCATGTCTGAAAGTATTTGAGTGGTAGCCCCATCTTTCTCTTCCTCTTCCACGATTGTTGTAATCTCTGCCTCTACCACCTCTACCCCTTCCTTGGTCTCCGGGTGTCAAGTGATTTTCTGTTGAGGCCGTCAATGCATGCTCCTCCTTCTCCTGTTGGGTAATTGTACGTTCATGAACCAACAAAGAACTCTGTAATTCATCAATTGAAAGTGCAGCAAAATTAAATTTTGGCGTCAGGGACCGAAGAATCTTCTCAACAATGGTGACATCCTTGGTCTTGTCTCCGTGGATCTGCATCTTGTTGACAACTGCCATCATCCATGAGAAATATTCTATAACTGACTCCCCTGATTTCACTCGAAGCAAATTCGAATTCTGAAAGTGCCTGAAGTTGCTGCCTCTTTGTCCTTGTTGATCCTTGATACTTCTTGTTCATGGAATCCCAAATATGCTTGGAGATATCTTTGCAAATAATGGTCTCCAAGATTGAACGAGCAATGGCTTGAAAGAGATAATTCTTTGCTTTGAGATCTTTCAACTTCAACCCTTCAATCTTCGTCTTTTATGCATCTGTCACCACGACATCTGCTGTTAGTTCTGCTATTCTGATTACAACAACCATCCAGTATTCTTTGGAACCATCCAGTATTCTTTGGACCTCAAAAATTTTCTCCATGAGCATGCTCCTTCAAAGCATGGTGTAGCTGGTTGCACAAAGTTGTCAGAAGCCGTTGTTTACTTCAGCTGCAAAAAGTTGGGACTGAATGTTAGGAGGAAGGAATTATGATAGAAAGTAAAATCTGCAAGCCCCTTTTTTGGAGTTAGGTTGTGGAACAGATACTATTTCTTATAGTATGTGGAAAGACATGCTTCTGCAATATTGAAATAAATCGTACTAGATTGGATTACTGCTGCTACAGATTTATGGGAAAGAGAGGTCTGGAAAAACCACCTCATTTATTTTTTTATTTTTATTTTTATTTTTTTTAGTGCAGAAGGTTTTGAAGATAACCTGTCTGATACCACTGTTGTATATGAAAGAATACAAAATCTTAACACAGTAGAACTAAAGAGAGCAAAGAACGAAATTGTATTTTTTTGGTGTATTTTATTCGTCAATCAAACGGCCTTTATATAGGCATTAACATAACAGATAAAAAGCAAGAAAAGAGGAAACTGAATAACAAATCCTATAGAGTTGGTAATTAGCAAATAAACTAGCTAATGATGCTAAAGATTAGGTCAATATGTAAATTATTTATTCAACAATGTCCACATAAACACCACAATTTCATTGATTAGTCAGTGATGATTCCAAATAACAAACTTATTAACATGAATTTTTTATAAGGGTTATTTTAATTTCAAGTCTTGATCAACGTATCATAATCAAGCAATATCTACATTCTTGACTCCAATTTCAATTGGAATGCTCAGATTAGAGTGTTTCTTTTTTTTTTCTTTTTTATTATTATTTTTTTGTTGTTAAAAGAGAATTTAGACGATGTAATTTAAATAAGTAGGAGTACTGTTGAGCTTATTAGATGAGGTTATTTATGTAATTGTGTAGCTTTTACTTCATGAATTAGGTGTGATTAGCTTGCTGAACTTTGTATATAAATAGGTGACCATTGATGTAATTAATTTAATTGATTTTAAGTCTCAACAAATATTCCCGCCAATTCCTCTCTTCTTCCTTTCATTTCCTACAACTCTTCATGGTATCAGAGCAATAATTCGAGCTTCTATGCAATGGCAGATGACTCAAACGTTGCAGTAGATCAACAAGCTCAGTGTGATCACGCGAATTCATCTGACGATTCCTCTGTTAAAGACATGGCGACTAGAAATATTATCTCTCTCAGCCAATTGATTTATGATCCTGCGAGTCCTTACTGTCTTCACTATGGAGATAATACTGGTACACTGGTCATTTCGATTATTCTCACTGAAGACAATTATTCGACATGGAGTCGAGCTGGGATTATGGCATTAAGTGTCAAAAACAAAGAATGTTTCATTGATGGAACCATAAGTAAACCGAACAAGGAAGATCCTTTGTTCAGTGCGTGGAGAAGATGTAACCACGTGGTTTCATCATGGATCATCAATTCTATTCCTAAAGAACTCTATCCTAGTGTAATGCACAAGGATTTTGCGAGGGAAGTGTGGATCGAGCTTCGAGACAGGTATAGCCAAGGAAATGGCACACGGATCTATGAATTGAAAAAACAAATTGCTTCAATTTCGCAGGAAAATGGTTTTGTCATTTCCTTTTTTAATAGGTTCAAAGGACTTTGGGAAGAATTGGATAATTACAAACCTGATATTAACAGCAATTGCTACAAGCAGGAGGATCAAGTTATGCAGTTTTTGATGGGGTTAGATGATTAATTTTCAGCTGTTCGAAGTCAAGTGTTATTGATGGATCCATTACCTTCTTTGAACAAGGTATTTGCCCTCATTTTACAAGATGAAAAGCACAAGGATGTTGCTGCTAAAAGGTAACAACACTTCGAGGCAGTTGCCTTAGCTTGTAAGATGATTAGTAGATCAAGTGGAAATCAGAGGTATAATTCATACAATTCGTTTCAGAGGAAAGACAAACCTATGTGCAGTTATTGCGGCATGTTAGGTCATATCAGAGGAAAGTGCTATAAACTCATAAGTTATCCACCAGGTCACAAACTTGCTAAAGGAAGAACACCTACTGCTGGTGCAGTGGCTCAAGTTCCAGGTGAGGATGTTAATCTTCAGCCAATTGTGCATTTTACTCCAGATCAGTGTCAACAGCTCTTAGCTATGCTTGTTCCCAAATTACAAGCTCAGTTATCTACTAGCAGTTCGAAATCACAAGACACTCAACTGGCCTTATTAGCTATTCCTGAAAATTCTGACTTTTCAAGTAATCATTTCTGTCACAATGATGATACCGATGAAGTCAAATGGATCATTGACACTGGAGCATCAGAACACGTGGTTTGCTCCAGCAAATACTTGACATCTATCACAGCTGAGGCAAATGCTTCTGTTAGACTGCCAAATGGAGATCAAGTTGCTGTAACTAGTATTGGTACTGTGAAGTTATCTGATGAATTGATTTTGATTGATGTTCTTGTTGTGCCATCATTCACGTTTAATCTAATATCTGCTAGTAATCTGGTGATGAAGCATAATTGTTTTCTGATGTTTGTGTATAATGCTTGCTTTGTGCAAAATCTTTTAACATTGAGGATGATTCGGGTATGCAAACTTGAGGATGGATTATATCACTTTCAACTACCTTCTCGTCAACGATCATTCTGTCAAATTTCGAAATTACAAACCTGTTATATCATGTTGGAGTCCTGTTTCCAATCTGCATTGTAATAAAGCCATTGCTACTTCTTGTAATTCACAGACCAGGCATTAAAGGTTAGGTCATACGCCTTTTTCAAAATTGTCTGCCTTTCATAAGTGTGTTCCTGATATAATATTCAATAAATCCTTACATTGTTCCGTTTGTCCTTTGGCTAAATAACATAGACTTTCATTTTCTCTTAGTGAAACGAGAGCTTCTAGGTCTTTGATATCATCCATTGTGATATTTGAGGACTTTACTCAACTTCTTCTTTAAATGGATCTCACTACTTTCTAACTATAGTTGATGACTATAGTAGAGTGACATGGACATACCTAATGAGATATAAGTCTCAAACCAGATCCATTATTTAGATTTTTTACTCTTTAATTCAAACTCACTTTCACTGCAACATAAAAAAACTGAGGTCTGACAATGGAGCTGAGTTCTCTATGACATATTTCTTTAAATCCAAGGGAATTTCACATTATGTCAGCTGTGTTGAAACCCCACAGCAAAACGGTATTGTAGAAAGAAAGCATCAATATATCCTGAATGTTGCTAGAGCTCTCAAATTCCAAGCAAGCCTACCTCATAAATTCTGGGGTGATTGTGTTCTAACTGCAACACATCTCATTAATAGAACTCCCACTTCTATTCTTAGTGATAAATCCCCTTATGAAATGCTCTATAACGTTACTCCTTCATATTCTCATCTCAGGGTGTTTGGCTATTTATGTTATGCCAGGACATTGAAAAGAAACAGAACTAAATTCGACCTAGAGCTACACCTTGTGTTTTCATTGGCTATCCTAGTGGTATGAAAGCTTACAAATTATAAAATCTTATACAAATACAGCATTTTATTCCAAATATGTTATCTTTTATGAAAACATCTTTCCATTTCATGATTCTTCTCTTCTTCAAACATTATCTAGTTTTCCTGCATCTTCACAGAGTACTCCACCTCTATTTTCCCCTCAGACACTTCCATATCTTGACATTTTCATTTCTCATCCGGCTTGTGATCCTACTAATGTTCCCATTTTATCTCCTATTAATAACACCTTTACCACATCAACCCCTTCTTCATCAGAAGTCCCATTTGTCCCATCTCTTCCACCTTTAGTACCTATTCGAAAATCAAAAAGGAACATCAGACCACCCTCTTATCTCTTAGAATATCATTGTAATCTAGCCTCTCAGTTACCTACCTCTACATTAGACTTCATGGGAAAAGGTCATGTTTCAGGTAAGCAGTATCCAATATCAGAGTATCTTGCTTACACTAAACTATCTCCTGCACATAAATGTTTGCTTTAGCTCTCTCCACTGTGTTTGAGCCTCAGTCCTTTGATGAAGTATCCAAGCATCCTGAGTGGTGTGATGCTATGGATTTAGAGTACAAAGCTTTGGTTGAATATCAGACCTGGGATGTTGTTAAGCTCCCAGATCAGAAGAGGCATTTAGCCTGCAGATGGGTGTATAAGGTTAAACTTCACTCAGATGGCACTGAGGAGAGAAGAAAGCTCGCCTAGTTCCCAAAGGTTTTACTCAGCAATCAGGTCTAGACTACGAGGGGACCTTCTCACCTGTGGCAAAATTGGTGACAGTCAAAACCTTGTTGGCTGTTGCAGCTCAATTACAAGGGCACTTGCACCAGTTAGACATCAATAATGCCTTTCTCCATGGAGAATTGAATGAAGAGGTGTATATGATGATGCCTCCAGGTTATGAACAGCAGAGGGAGAATGGAGAATGGTTAGTTTGCAAATTAAACAAGTCTATCTATGGATTTAAAAAAGCCTCCAGGCAGTGGAACACTAAGCTGACATCATATATTTTGTCACAAGGTTTTAGGCAATCAAAGGCTGACTATTCATTGTTTAGCAAACTCAATGGCTGCTCATTTACCGTTTTACTAGTTTATGTAGATGATATTATAATTGGTGGGAATGATTTGACATATATTGATCAGTTTAAGAAGGAACTGAACTATCAATTTAAACTAAGGGATTTGGGGATTCTCAAGTTTTTTCTTGGACTTGAGATTGCTAGGACTGGAAATGGCATTTCTATATGCTAGAGAAAATATGCTTTGGATGTTTTATCTGATGCAGGATATTTAGGGGCAAACTCACCAGCAAATCCTCTACCATATGGTCTGAAATTAAGTAAAGATGAAGGAGATAGTGTATTGGATGCCAGTGAATATAGGAGGATAGTAGGGAGACTTCTTTACTTAACCATAACTAGGCCTGATCTATCCTATGATGTCCAGTTGCTAAGTCAATTCTTATAATCACCTAAGCAGAATCACTTGGAGGCAGCTCACCATATTCTGAGGTATTTGAAGAGTTCACCAGGGCAAGGTTTGTTCTTTGAGAGCAAACAAGACTGCAACTCAAAGGTTATTGTGAAGCAGATTGGGCTGCTTGCTCAGATACTAGAAGATCCATCACCGGATATTGTATCTTCCTTGGGAACTTTATGATATCATGGAACTCTAAAAGCAACATACGGTATCAAGATCTTCTGCTGAGGTAGACTACAAATCAATGGCAGCAGCTGTGTGCGAGTTAAGTTGGCTGAAAAATTTGTTGAATGATTTAGGTGTCAAGTAATCGAAGGCAGCTATACTGTTTTGCGATAATCAGTCTGCTATTCACATATCCAGCAATTCCGTATTTCACGAAAGAACAAAATATATTGAGATAGATTGCCATTTGGTTAGAGACAAGGTTCAAGAAGGTGAAATAAAAATGTTATACACATCATCACAGAACCAGGTTGTTGATCTGTTGAAAAGGCTATAGGTGGTACCAAGTTTAAATCTTTCTTATGCAAGATGGGAGCATTGAATATATACTCCTCATCTTGAGGGGGAGTGTGTTGACCTTATTAGATGAGGTTATTTATGTAATTGTGTAGCTTTTACTTCATGTATTAGGTGTGATTAGCTTGCTGAACTTTGTATATAAATAGGTGACCCTTGATGTAATTAATTTAATTGATTGTAAGTCTCAACAAATATTCTCACCAATTCCTCTCTTCTTCCTTTCATTTTCCTGCAACTCTTCAAGTACTGTCCATTCATCTTCTAGAACAAATTACGTTACGATAAAGTAATAATCTGTATGTATAATTTGCTTTGTTTGTAGATTGCACAATTATGCATGCAAAAATTACCAGAAACAAAGGTGACGCTGCCGTCACCGTTGAGAAACGACGTCGTAGAAGCCTTCAATAATTAGGACTTTGTGCTGCCTTTAAACTATTGGATTTCATAGCAACGGTCACCGATTATTTCCGACGGGAAACCTCATTATCCACCGCCACCGGGAAAGACGCACCGGAGGTGGAGAGAGTCATTATTATTGTCTGAAGATCATTTGGCGGTGCCCACCTGTGTCGACGCCAATTTTGGCATCGTAGTTTGGCCGGAAATTTGAATACTAGAAAGAGAGTAAATTAATTTTTCTTTGTTCAATCATCAATGTATTAACAACTAATAGTGGAAACTGCGTTTTTCTCTTCTTTTTTTTTCCTCGAAAATTAAGCCTCAATTTAATTTTGATAAAAATATACGATTGAAAAATTGATAAACATTGAAACTCATAATATATAATTGAAAATAAATTTGAGAAATGAGGTCAAACATATGCTAAAACTCTTCAAAAACTTTCAAAAATAACTTTTTTAAAATTATAAAAAAATCCATTTATTGTAGTTTTTTTAAAAATAAAAAATTCAAGAAACCGAACTTTAAATTTTTTTTGATCAAAATACACGAAAGTTCTAATAGAGAATTGTATATGATTGTAAATATTAATGTGATGAATTGAGAGAGAATTGAGAGAGAGAGAGAGATATATATATATATATATACTAAATGAAAAATGAAAGTATATTTTTTTCACATTTCAACACATTACAATTTAGCTTATTCCGATATGCTACTAAGATATAATGTGTCAAAGCGTAACGAAAGTGGCAAATTAGAGATGATAGATGATTTGAAGGATTGAAATCACCTGGGGTCGATATTTTATATAACTTTTTCACAATATTTTGTGGCTTACCTTTTTTTAATTAACATTAGGAATTATATTGTATATTGAAAAACGCGTAGTTCGACCCTAACAATATTTAGAGGGGAATGAATATGCACTTTATGCGAAATTAAAAATATTAATTAATAGACAAAAAGTCACCAATTAGTTATCTCTAGATGGTTAATCATGCAATTAATAAATAAAACAGTAAAGAACAACAATATGATCACGGAGAAACCCAATTGGGAAAAATTTCGAGCACTTTGCTAGTCAGTCCACTACAAACGATTCGTAACTTACAGTCTACCAGATTAGACGACGTCTCGTGTTATCTGATCTCCTGACTCCAATGCGAGACGATATTGCAACTTATGTGAAAACTTTTCTTGTTTGTCGGCAAGATAAGGCGGATCATCAAAAAGCAGCGCCCAAGTATGTATCAGCCGAAGAGACAGCTCAACTTTTCTTTAAACATATTGTCAAGTAGTGGAGTCTGCCTAAGGACATCGTTAGTGATCAGGATCCTCGATTTACTGGCATATTTTGGATCGAGTTGTTCAAACTTCTTGGTTCAACTTTAAGCATGATCTCTAGTTTTCACCTACAATCTGACTGACAGACGAAATACTTCAATTCTATGCTAGAAGAATATTTTCGGTATTTTCTCTCCTTCGTAGAAAAATTGGGTAGAACTTTTGGATGAGGCTCGATGTGTTTCAATGTCCAAAAAAGTTCTTCCACTAATAAGAGTCATTTTGAGATTGCTACTGGTCAGCAACCGTTACTCCCTCATACTGTGAATATCGATCAAAGTACCAAGTCTTCTCAACCAAAAAACTTCTTTCAAGAATGGAAACGAAACATTGAAATGCTTGGAGCTACCTTGAGAAAACTCAGAAATAATACAAAAAGTCTGCAGATCTGAAGCATCGTTTCCTTGAGTTTAATGTTAGAGATCTGGTAATGGTGAAATCCTCTGACAGAAACTGTTATAAACCGACAAAAGGGAAAAACTCAAAATTGGTGCCAAAATATATTGAACCATTACCCATCGTGAAGAGAAT
>CAIGRL010183358.1:0-10988 GCA_903798325.1 Fraxinus xanthoxyloides | reverse complement strand
AATTTGTGTTAGAGTAAAATATGTAATGATCTAGGAGTTTGTACTTAAATAGGACTAGTATTCCTAGGCCTGACCTCATAATGGACACGACCTCAGAATCAGCCCAATTGGAGTGGGCCAAGATCGGGCCTAGAGTCCGGGTTAGGTAGGTTGAACTCGGGTCCATTAATTTTTCCCGTATCAGATGTATAAACTGAAAAGTCCATAATAATTCCACACATTTATCTCTTAATTTTCTTTGTAATTGATATAAGTGTAAAATAATGAGTTGTTTTAGGTGGTGGTACACGATGGTGAAAGATTTTCCGGTGGGTCTTTCATATTTTCTACCCTTCCGGGATATATAGAGTTTTTGTGGTGGCAGTGTTTGAGTTGTGCTGTGAACGAATAATTTGGAGGGAATTTATTTATATATTTTAAATATTTGATATGTTCATATTTTTTATAGATAGGTAACGACAATATTTAATCAAAATACCTTTACTTGCACAAATGTCGTACTAAATAAATTTTACATTTACTCTCATGACATCGACACAAGAAAAAGAACCTTCTCTTATATATAAAAAAGTTAATTTTAAGTGTATTTTACTATTTTTAGAAGATTATGTAAAATAAAAATATCTTACAAAAAATTAATAAACGACGTCATTTCCCAACTTATCCGGGGGGACAAATTCTTATGTGCGTAATACTGCAAAAGGCAAGCATAAAGATTTGCCAATGAAATTGTGAAACGTGGCGATGTCAAAGAGCAACACATGGCGCGGGAACCTTGGTATATTCTATATGCGATGTTCTTACACACACATCCATGTGGGTGTGTGCGTGTATTTGTTCGAACTTTCTATGCCAATTCCTATTTAATGCATAACCACGTCTAAAAATTGCCTAAAAGACTATAGAGAACCTTTCATCTCTTTTCAAGAAACAAGTGGATTACTTCTTTTTTTCCCCCTTTTTTGATAATATCTGGGAATTTTGTTAATATATTCTCCTTAGTTGGGCTCGAAATTCTAATGATAATGTACTATAGAATTACATGATTCACGTAAAGAGATGACAAGAACAGACAAATAGAAGAATATAAATAAACTAAACTAATATTAGAGATTGTGTGATGTTGATAAAAGTTTGCGGGATCATGAAAGGTGTGATTAAAAAGTAGATAAGCCGTGTTCGATGAAACGTGTAAATAAAAATAAAGTTTGATCAGGTTTGACTAATTATTTAGCGAATAAAAGCTTTATCAAACAAGAACTTAACCTCTCACTCATTTTTTTTTCAAACTTATTTTAAATTAAACATTCTTCACAATTTTTTTTTACTTTTGAATCATACATTCTTAAAAATTAAAACACTTTTCTTTTTTACAAAATTGTCAAAAAATACTAAAATACAAGATATATATAGCCACTGTTTGATCGTCGTTATTGTGTAAAAATGATGTTTTGAATAATGACTTTTTATAGAACGTGTGATTAAAAAGTGGTGAAATTTTTTTAGTTTATGTGTAAAATATTTTATTGTATAAATATGATTAAAAATAAGTATGAGAAATGAATTATTTTGTTTTAGGGTGTGTTTGAGCCACATTATTTTAAAAGAATGTATTTTGAAATAGTAGATTGATAGAGAATATGTACTTGAAAAATAAAGAAAAATTATTGACGTGATGAAAAAAATATTATTTTAGGCGTGTTCGATAGAGATTAAAATTGAAAAATTAGCCCTTATTGTTGATTTTTATTAGACGAGTGAGACTCAATAACGACTATATTTTCAATTTTAATTGGATTTTAAACACAACCGAACACGCCCTTTATAGAAAAAAAATGTGTGATTGAAAATAAGTAGAAAAATGAAAATATAAATTTTAATGTGTACCAAACAGATGCTTAAAAGAGGAGCGTAAGTACGTGTACTGTGGTATTGTTGTCGGACAAAGTGATTGTTACCTTTCTTTGTTTTGTTAACGGATTCTGAAATGACTATTTGTCTTTCCAAAAACGAGTAGAAAAAAAATGTGTAAAACGGTAAAAAGCATAAGCCATCAGTATAAATACTATTTTTAGAAGAACAATTGTGTACCCAAAGGAAGGCATAAATAAAGCTTGAGGGATGCCAATGTTATGGGAATCGAGAAGAATAAGGTGGAAAAATTACAATTATTCGTAATTAAAAAGGTGTACGTCTCATTAAGCATTTATTTCAAATCCCCTAGCACAATTTCTAAAAGTAGTACAAGATTCCGCCCCTGTTTGGTGTCGATTATTTTTTTGAAAAAATATTGAATAGTATTTTTTAGGGAAAGGTGTCGTTAAAAATAGGAAAAAATTTGAATTTACGTTCAATGATTGAAAATGATTATATGACAAAAAAAGTTTTAAAACAATAAGCGCTAAACGTGGGCTTAAATTACGCCACAATAGCCCTCAAGAATCTCGCACAAGGGTAATCTCACAAGCGTTGTAACACAGTTATTGTTCAAAATAATAATAATAATAATAGTAACATTTTCACTTCAAAATTACATTGTTTAGAGACAATTGACAACGAAAAAGAAGATATAATTAGAATTTTATAAGGAATAAATAATTACAGGATTCTCAGTTGCAAGCTTGACTAAAAATCACCCTTCACAAGAAAGCATATGTTACAGCTACTTCTCTCAAATTGAATTAGGAAGCATATGTTATACGATTTGACATTGTATCAAAATTTACTTTTAACTAAGGCTTAATTTTGTTTTATAATTGAATTAGGAAGACATCTGATTGCATCTTGCTCAAGTTTTCTGTTACGGGCCTATCGTGACCCGCAACTTCATCCGCAATGTGTCAAGTGAAGTGAACAGTGTCACGCCACGTGGCGGACGAGGCGATTGCACAATGGACAAGCTGATTACATGTGGAACGAACTGAAACACGTACCACCAGAGGAGCCGAACTCATCTGCAACTTATTGTGGGTGCAAAGGCTTGCACTCCGCTTCTACAACATCACGCCTGCTTCATCCTACCCCGGCAAAGATCTCTTGTCCAAAGATCTTTCCAAAGTCAAATTCCTGACTGATGAGGCGTATGACGGGACTCAAACGGTCAATTCAGTTACCTTTGTCAGAGACATTCAAAGCCAGCCAACTTATGGAGGAGCAGATTGACACCTAGGATGAGACTAGCCCTGAGAATCTGATAACACGTGTCTCTTCATCCAACCGCTCTCTTCTTCCCATCCTTATCATAAATATCACTTCCTTGTGCCAGAAGAAGGATTCGAATCAAAATTTCTCTCCTCATCCAACTGCTCTCTTCTTCCCATCCTTATTATAAATATCACTTCCTTGTGCCGGGAGAAGGATTCGAATCAAAATTTCTCCTACTACATTGTAAACTTAAGTATCATCATCTCCCTTAAATATTGACACTTTTATCACTACACGCTTTATCAACCATTTCCCGGCTAGTGTCCTATCGTCGGCGAACCTTTTCCGATTAAACCTTAAACTGATTTAACCGTCGGAGTACTCGCGGTCGGCCCCAACTCCTCCGAGAAAGGCCACGGGTAACTAACGGCATGCTACGTGTGTAGGGAAAAGCTGATTTGAAGACTTATTCTATTCACCACGTGTCGAGCCATTTTTCGAAATCAACACTTTCCAGTACACTTCCACTGTAATTTTAAAGTTGAAATTTTTAGGGGAGGCGAGGGGGAAGGGATGAAGTTTTGAGGGTGAGGGTGAGATTAGGGAAGAAAATAAAATTTTAAAATTTTGGGATTGTGGATGGTGTAAATAAAAGGTTTGGGGCTATGATTGCAATTAATTCTTATTTTTTTTTTCTTATTTTTTTATTTGAATATGAAGGCATATTTGACATTTCCAATATTTTTATTGAGAAAATAGATGACAAACATTTTTCGCAAATTTCAATGTGGGATAATTTTGCACGCTATGCCTAAAAAGTGGAAGGAGTTTTGCCCTTTTAATTTTCCCATTCCCCCCCTTTATATTGGAACTTAACAGCAGGACGAACAAAGACCGGCAATAGAGGGGATATTCTACGCAAAATGTTTCAAATATGGACGTTTTGTGCTATTTTCGAAATGTAGGATATTTTCGAACAATTTGGAAAATAAATAGGAGGATATTGTGCTATTAAGCCTTTTTCTTTATTATTATATGTTTGTTACAAATTAAACTAACTTATTAAGCGCCTCTTACATTGGACAAACTCAAGGGATTGGACTTGAGAGCAAAACCTTGTAAATGTAAGATCTCGCAATATGTACATTAAGATTTACATAAGGAATTATATAATGTCACGTGACACTTTACCATTCGACAGTATAAAATACAGTCAGCTTTTTCATCCATTCTTTTCCCCCCATATCATTTTATGTAATCCTTTATGTACAATTTTTATGTACAAGTAGCATAATCCGTAGATGTAAGACCAAATCAATCATCGGTCGGTTGACCTTCGAAGAAAGGAATGCTAGGCTTAGCACCATGGCCAGAACCAATGTGAACCGGTTCACACTGGGACAAAAGAAGGAAATAACTAAAACAGAGCAACATCCTATTACAGAACTATTTAATCACAATTCAAAAAATAAGAATATAAATTGATCCAACAAATGGGAGGATTCGCCATTCAGAATCTATATTACAGCATCTTAAAAATGTGTTGTTACCTAATGATATAAGTAGAGCAAGCTCTCACTTGTGAAAATCCTTTCACAGTAAATTAAGTAATCTTATTTCACAAGTTGAAACAAAACACTTGACTGAAGTAAATGCTAACAAGCAAAAACAGTTGCCTGGATGTTTTGCTCATATACCTCTAAATCTAGTTCACTGACCTTCAACCTGCACCATCTCTCTCGAAAACCTTTTTTTCGAGCAGATGTGTTTTAAACAAGAAGCCTTTTGCCTGGGATCAGCTTAATAATGTCAGTGTTATACAGAAAAGGTCCTATCTACTTACCGATGAAGCCAAACCAGTGAAGGATGAATGCCAAAAGGAGCATAACTACAGCCAAAATCATCCCAGATCTTCCGAGAAGTAAATTTTTTGTCTTCCGAGCACCTTCTACACCACGTTGAATTCTATCTGCCCATTTCATCTGCAACAATTTTAACCAGAATGAGAAGCAATGAGAGTTTTCTTCCTTGCATTATCTAATATATAAAGTTCACATTATTTAAGGAAAATGTTTTTTGACGATAAATCTACAAATGGAGCAGTAGGTAGAGGACCACCAGTGGCTGGGGGAGAGTAAACAAAACATATTTAGATCATGTTGGATATGCTTAAAAAGTTTACTCATAAGTAAATAAGATTTAATATGAATAATTATTTTCATTGTTAAAAGTTCAAAAAAAGTTTGTACCATTGTATCCAATGCATCAGGTGACAAAGATGACATGGCTTGTTGAGCTTTTTCTGCATCCTCCCGCGAAAGCTTGAATCCAAATTGTTCGCTCATGTTTGCCATAATTTCGGGGCTCATATTTTTAACCATTGACGTGAACATCTGCCAATTCAGAAAAAAGAACAAATATGTAACAGAATGTCATACACCTGCAGTTTCTGTCTCAAGGAAAGAATTTATTTTGAAAGCGAAAAAGGGATGTGTAGCTGTCCAAGTTTCAGCTCCACTTATGATCTATCCCAAATGTATCAAGGGTCTCATTTTACACTCCTTCGCTTTGGGAACCCAACAAGAAGAAAAAAGAAGACAAAATAAACAACATCTACTTACATAAAAAGGATTCTGATTGTTAGTTTGACTTTAGTCGATTAAGAACTAGCAGAAGGAACGAAGCGATAACAAGAAGGATTAAGCTTCTTATTTCTTTCATTCTTCATGGATGTAAATATCATTCCCCAAGGCTAAATGAAAACAGGTACTGGACTAAATTTAGTAGAGGTTTCTTCAAAATTGGACTGATTGAAAACCAGATTAACTGGAAAAGAGAATAACCGACAAAAATGATGTGTATATGCATCATATTAGTACAAGGCAAAAGTGGTAATCATGCTTCTCAAATGTCACCTGATCTCATATATCAAAAATCACACGATTCTTTACCTTGTAACTTCTCTAAACAAGAGATTTATAAAAGACCAATAAAGAAATCTAGGGAATCTTGAGAAAGAGCAAAATCAATAACAAAACATAAGAAATAATATGTAACAAAGAGTTGAGCTGAAAACCTGTCGCATAGCTGGATCTTTCATTTGATTTCTCATTTGTTCCTGCAGATCAGCACCTGAACTTGACAAGCTTGATTGAGGAGCACTTCTTGAATGCAAACCTTGAGAAAAACTACTTTCACCAACGTTATCACCATTTGCTCTGAAATCTTCTCTAGTTTTAGAATTATCATATGGCCTGAATCCCGTAGGATGAAAAGCTGATGTTGATGCCGAATCTGTCCCTCTCAAAGATGATGCAATTTCAAACATTTTTTGATGTTCCTCTGCTGACATCTTACCCATCATATCAGTAGCCATCTTAAGCATGTCAGGCGTCACATTCGGTGGAACTGACCCAGAACTAGAATGTAAAGATGCTGTTGATGATCCCACCTCTTTACCCTTCAAAGAGGAGGCCATTTCAAACATCTTTTGAAGTTCTTCTGGTGGCATCTTACCCATCATTTCACTCGCGGTCTTAAGCATGTCAGGTGTCATGTCTGGTGGAACTGATCCAGTGCTAAAGCTGGTCATCGGGATTTCCCCTTGGAAGGAGGAAGCCATTTGAAACATTTTCTGAAGTTCTTCAGGGGACATCTTGCCAATAATATTTGAAGCGGCCTTTACCATATCAGGAGACATACCATCAACTCTCCCACCATTTATGGCAGATAAGGTTTCTGGTTCGGCTCGAGAAATAAAGTTTTGGAAGGATCTGCATGGACAGTGAAGAAAAAGACACTTAGTCTTAACTGCAGGCGTACCCAGATACTCATGTAGGACTGAGTTGAATATGGCACGTAATTAGTTAAGGAATTGAACAAGGAATAAGAAGAATGACAGAGAGAGCGAGCAAGTACAGGTACGGCTAATATCACAACTTCAAACAAAGCACGAGATTTAAATTATTAACAGCATAATCACAGAAATCATGTATCACGTACAACAGCTTTCGTATTACATGTGCTAGGAATACAAGTGACCTAAATTAGCACCCTCCTATGAAAGAAGGAACTTTAATAGTAGAAGAGTAGATGTACCATAAATTCGGTATTGAACATAGATACATTATCTTAAAAAGATCAACATGATAATGAACTGCTAGAGATACAGATTGACATGCCTAAAAGGTCTTCTGCATGATGACATGGACATCTTATAGGTTTTCAAGCTGGCCATATTATAGATTTTATCAAATACGTCCAAACACTGAAAGGTATACAACTCATAAAATTCGAATCCTCTTGTCCAATGCTTTTCAGAAATAAAGAGAACATATGTATATGAAAAATCAAGAATGAGAACATAAGGACAAACCTTATAGATTCAGGATCGTCTTTTAGCGCCTCCACATACTCAGAATTCATCGATAGAGGATCCCTAAGGTTCTCAGTTGGACTTGTATAGCATTGACTGGTTTCTTGTGGTGGTGCAGAGTTTGCTGATTTTGAACTTTCATGTTTGTTGCAAGACACAGTTTCTTCTTCAGTTATTTCTTCAATAACCAATCCTATACAGGAAAAGAATAGAAAATAACTAAAATAAGATTGAAAAACATTGGCAGTGCAGATGGATATATAAAAATATACAAATTATGGAATTCAATGTTCTAAAGAACGTAAAAACATAGAAATACTAGAGAAAAAGGTCAAAAGGCAGACCTCTTGAAGGACGCTCATTGCCTTGTTCGCTCAATCTTTCCTTGGCATCCCTGTCACAGAAGTAAACAACTCAGGCGTTAAATTTTGGTGAGCAGATCTTGAAAGTTTGGGGAAAAAACAAAGACCAAACATATCCAACAAATGGACAACGGGAAGAAAGAAAGGAGAAAGGGCGGGTTTTCAGTCACGCACAACGTATATATATAGCACAAAAATACCAAGTTTACTAACTAAAAATTCAGTACCTTAAGACGTCTGCAATAGTTTCATCTCCAGGAGAAACTTCATGAGCTTTACTCAAGTCAAGCACTGCATCCTGGCATATACTCAAAGTCAGTATGACAGCAAAGAAAATATAAAATGGAAATAGCATTTGAAAGCAAAAGAAACAAAATTAGCAATCATGGTAAAACATGACATAAGTTAGCAGATGCTTACTTTGAATTGCCTCAAATCCTTGTATGCTTGACCCCTTCGGAAAAGGGCTTTGACATTCTTCGCATCATATGCCAAAACCTGCAGATCCAAAAGTTATTGTTTTCAATTTTATTCAGTATTGACTACGATAACCATGATTGCACATCAAACACAGACAAGTACTGCGAATATCTATATTAATATCAGAGCATTCATGGACAACAAGCTTTCGCTAAAAAGTTAGTGATGCCCTCAATTGGAAGAATAAACATATATTAAAGATTTAGTACTTGCTGACCCTAGTTCTAGAAAATCTTTTCTCCTGCAACATTACCAATTTCATATAGAAAAACTTGTGCCTCATCACTGTAGTAAAAATTTTACTATGAATAATTGCACCTTCAAAGCACCTATAAAGTCAATGAGCAACCAAAAAAAGGAGTTGTATGACCTAATTCAAGATTGAATTGAACCACAATGACTTGACTAAGAGAAATATGTTATTCATACCTCCGTGCCTTCCCTGATACACTCATCATACTGCCTGGTTTTCAAGAAACATGACATCATATTAAGAGAGCATGCCAACAGGAGACTCCTGCCTTTCGAGATAGGAACATCTTTCAGGTTTTTCTTAGCCTAATATTGATCAAGAAACAAATGAGAATCGCAGAAGACAAAACTTCACTGCCAAGGAAAATCGACAAATACAGCTTAAATAGAAAACAAACAAAAATGCAAACTCACATGTGAATATTTCTGCAGGGCCTCCTTGTACCTGCCCTGACTGTGAAGTTCATTCCCCTACAATCACATAAATGGTTAGATAAGTACTTAGTCCCAAAAATATGTACTACCATGTTCGTAACAAAATGTGGGGATTTATGCATGAAAAAGAAAGTACTTCCATGCTAATAATTCTACCTTGCTTCCAACCAAACACAGAGATTTCAAATTCAACAGGCATTCTAAGGAACAATAATTACCAGTCCCTTTAATTGCACAAACATATGCATACATGTACTAGATCTCAGTGGAGTTTTCTAATTATTTGTTAGCTCTAACATAAATTTATAGGTAAGAAAGGTAAAGTGGATAGTGTAGAGAAGAAGCTTTGATACACACGAAATTATGAATTTTTTTCATTGATAAGTTACCTGCTTCTTCAGCATCTCAGCTGCAATTATCTCATAAGAAACCTGAGCATCCATCCGCGCACGCATGGAAGCTATATCATCGGGTGATGCTTTTGCCATCTTCTCACTGATCTCCGCCATCTCCTCTGGACGGGTATACTTGAACTGTTCAGCAGCTTGCTTCAAATCTTCTGGCCTCAAGCTTTTCATGCTTTCAGAAGCCATTCTCATTAGATCCGGATTGGACATCATCTGCATTGCAACAATTGATGACTACCATCAGTGAGAAGTGAACTAAATAATAAATGAAAATTACAACTAAAAACCTGCTTGACCAAGAATAAAGCATCTCAGCTAGAATTCAACCATTGCATGCCTATATACCACCAACTCATACAAGTAGCCTTGGCTAGCTATCTCATTCTTCTACTTTTTCAAATGCACCAATTTAATCTTTTTTGTTGTATTTTGGATGCATATCAACGTAAAACCAAACTACTTAATATTTTGGAGTCCACTGAATAGCTAAAATGCCAATTCACGATAAAGATTCTTGACTATTTTGATAAATTGGTAATTTAAAGTAACGGTCAGGTCCTCTGTGTGCGCAATAATAAACAATAGGAGAATCAAGCATAATCAACAATCAAATCACCAAGAGAGTTCATAAACTCCAAAAATGTGAAACCAAAAAATTATAGTAATTATCCCAGAAATTGCAAATATAATAATAAAATTCACAAACTAAAAAATTTCCCAAAAAATTCCAACATAATAACGTATTTAAAAAAAAAAAATCCAATCTCCAAAAAATAAGTACCTGCTGTTGAATCCTAGCCAGATCATCGGGTGACATGCGACTCATCTGCTCCTGAGCCATTCTAATTAACTCCGGATCCATCATTCCGTTGAACATTTTGTAAATTATTCCTGAAATCTCTTAATTCTATCAGCAAAAATAAAACTTAAAGCTCCTAATAAAGAGGGGAAATCCGAGCGAAAATTAGGGATTTAAAGATGACTTTTTAAGGCTCTTCCACGCGAAAAATAAAGACAATTTTATCAAATTTGAGGAAGATTTGGAGTTATAAATTCGATTTTCCGGATTCAATTCCAATTTGGAGATGGGAATAAAAAGTAGAATGATATCTAGTTCAATAGAAAATTAAGCTCGTTTTGGTGCACTTTTGAGTTTAAGAATGCATGTTTTGTTTGATGCCACGATCAATATATAGTTGAAAAAAAAAATGAAAATTTATTGATGTCATGAAAAATATTATTTTATTGAAAATATATGTAGTCGATCGAAAATAGTAAAAAATGATAATGGAAAAAAAACTACGTGTCTTAGGCATGGAGTAGAGTTATGAAACATGCAGAATCCTGGATTATGCCCCTGTTTGACCCTCATTAAATTTCTCATTCTCATTCTTCTATTCATTTTCAACCACACATTCTTTAACAAAATAATATTTTCCATCACATCAATAACTTTTTCTTCTTTTTCAACCACACATTTTTCATCAATCTATTATTCTAAAATATATTATTCCAAAATAATGTGGCTCAAAC
>CAIGRL010183327.1:0-12232 GCA_903798325.1 Fraxinus xanthoxyloides | reverse complement strand
CCCCCCCCCCCCCCCCTCCCTCTTCCTTCCTTCCTTCTTTTTGTTTTGGTACATGGGCTACAGAACTTCTTGCACATGTATTGACAAATGGAGTACAAAATATCTTCCTTTTAACATATTCAAAATTGCCGCTTCCATAGTTCAATTCAATTTTGTTCAATTTTTTTTTGTGCATCTCTTTGTTGTTTTAACTACCATTTCCTTAGTCTTCTCTCTATATCTTTGCAGTGCTGTATGTCCATACTTGGCACTTGAGACTTGCAGACAGTGGCGCTTGAGCAATAAAACTGTAAACCTGATGCGGAATGGGAAAATGCCCACTGTTACAATTGAACAGGCTCAAAAGAACTTTTGCAAGGTTCTTATATTTGCTGGTCACAATGCTCTTCAGATGTTTATTGCTTTTGTTGTTGTTCTTGTATCCATGTTTATAAGAGTCATGTTTCCTTTCGCTGGATTCATATTTTGTTGCCTTCTGTTGGTTAAAATCGAATCATTATCTTAAGTGACATTCATATCAAATAATTACAGCTTCATGATATTTCCTAGTTCTGCAAAATGTGCCTGAGATCTCGTAACATATCTACTATTACAAAGAGAATCTTCTATATGTGCAATATGAATATTCATGGATCCGTTTCCAATATTTGTATGTGTAGACATTGCATGTATTATACTCGAATTCAGGACTCTATATCAGTGCTGCATAGCCTGGATATCCTTGATATGATGTTCACACATATAAGAAGTTCTGAATGTTTAGTGTTCCAAACTTATTATATGATGCTTCTGCTGTGTAGACGTGCAATTCTTATATTCTTTTTCGCCTACCCATCCTTGGGTATCCTTTTCCTTCTTTGAATTTCTATGCTGTATGAATTTTTTAGGATGTGCATGCCCTTGAGGTATTTCTTTTTTGCAAGTTTGTGGTATTGGAAGTATTTGACATGTTAGGTTCCAAAGAAATTGTAGGACATGCACCAAGTTTAATATAAGTGTTCGTATATGTCAGTAGAGTAGAAACGCATATTAGAGAGTACAAATACAAACTAGAAGTGTTGGGTTTATGGAAGCACGTGATTACATGAACTATGAAACTAAATAATAGATGAACCCATTTGAGTGAAATAGAAAAATTCAGAAGAATTAGATGGGAAATCTGCATCCCATTTTTAAATAATTTTAGCATCTAGAAGAAAGATGTATAATTCTAGTTTTTCTATGTAAACGTCTAGGTGTTGCCATGGTTGGAAATTACCGGGCTAATTATTTTATTTTAAATTCTCGATGATTAAAAAATTGTTGAGTATTTTACTTTTTATTGGATCTCTAGAGACTTTTTTCCTTAGTTCTTTGTTCCCTGGAGGAACTTTCTGACTATGCTGAATGGGAAATAATTGTTCTAAATTCTATTCCAGGCAGTAAAATCTGGCCTTCTGAAAATTCTCTCCAAAATGGGCATCTCATTGCTGTCAAGGTACATGCTTAAGTCAAAGCCACCTTTTAATTTGTAGTTTCTCATTATCCTGGATTTGTGGCCTATATTACTTTTCTATGCATCTTCTTTTTACATAATAAATATTGCTGAAACGTACTTGGCTTTAGTTATTGTGGCGCTCAGATATTTGAAGTTTATGGATTGGGCACAGAGATCATTGATATCGCATTTTGTGGGAGTATGTCGAGCATTGGTGGTTTAACCTTGGATGAGGTAATGCTCAAAATAAGAGTGAAGCACATTGTTGTATAGTTGCACTAGTCCTTGTTCTTATTTTTATTATAAAATTAAATAACCCGGAGGGGTTGCTCAATTAGTGAGGCCTTGGGTTTGCTCCCCATGGTTACCGGTTCGAGTCCCCTTAGGACTACCGAGGTGAGTATCCAGCCGTAAACTTTAGGGTCCTGTAGAATTAGTCGAGGTGCGCGCAAGCTGACTCGGACATCAACGATTATTAAATAAAAAAAATTAAATTATTTTATTTTTTGGTGGGATGACTACAAATTACTTTTTCCTAAAATTTAACCTGTCCTGGTTATGACATATCACTAGATTTTTTAACCTGCGCAGCTTGCTTTTCACATTCAGCTTTTCTTTGGCATAATGTGTTCTCAAAAACCAAAATGATGTAATGCTTCCACTGTTAAAAGATAACTTATTACTTGAGAACCTATCTTTGATCCCGTCTTTAAATTGTTGGAGAGTAGTGTACTAGGAATTCAAACTCAACACGGAGCTCTATTTTGTTGCTCTTTTGCACTTATAAACATTTTAGAATGGCTTATTGTCTGTGGTATATATCTTTTAAAAATATTGCTGAGTCTCGCTAAAATGTTGAGAAGATGGTGAAAATATTTAAAAGACATTAACTAATGTAAGTTAATGTATAAGTTTCTTATTATATTAGAAACTTCAAGAAATGTTTCCGTTGATAAGAAATTTAGTCTGAACACAACATAATGAACTTGATGAGCATAATAAGATTTTCAGCATGACGTTGTCAACCTCTGATATCTTTGCAAAAAGTTTGCATCTACTGCATACTATCAAATGAATGTTCTTTTGGGAAATGTAGAATAATGTACCCATGGAAACTAAAACCAAAGGTGAGTCTCGCAGGTGATCATATTGAACTGAAATACGAACTCAGTTTGTCACTTTGATACAATGATTTACCATAACAATTTATGGCAGTGTTCTGTACTGAGCTTCAATGTTGACAGATCCATACTGTTTATTTCTTGCATTAACAATAGCTAAATCTTGCAGTTGGCGAGGGAGACCCTCTCATTTTGGGTTAAGGCTTTCTCTGAAGACACAGCTAAAAGACTTGAAAATTTTGGGTTCATACAATTTAGACCTGGAGGTATATGTTTTGTGACAAGTTGAAATGTCCGAAGAACTTATACTTTGTACACCTATTGTGGTTTATGATAGAATTTTCAATTTATAATGCATGCGTCTTTTATGTCTTCAGTTGACCAACATTTATTTTATTTCACTAAGAAATGCTAAACTCTTTTGCCTCTAATTCTAAGGCGAATATCATGGTAACAACCCCGAAATGTCAAAGCTGCTCCACAAAGCTGTCCGCCAAAAGAGTGAAAGTGCTTACTCAATTTATCAACAGCATTTGGTTAACCGGCCTGTGAATGTGAGTGCCGAAATTAATATAATGATTTGATTCTACAGAAAGCTCTGTAAACTTGGGATGCTCATTTGACTCATTATTATCGACACTTACCGAATGATCAACAATCTTTTAATGCTTTTTATACTTTCCCTGATTGCAGGTTCTCAGGGATCTCCTTGAGTTTAAAAGTGATCGTTCCCCGATTCCAGTTGGAAAGGTAGAACCTGCTACATCTATTGTTCAGCGGTTTTGCACTGGTGGCATGTCACTTGGAGCTATTTCCAGGGAAACTCATGAAGCCATTGCTATTGCCATGAATAGATTGGGTGGGAAATCTAATTCAGGAGAAGGGGGTGAGGTAAACAACTACATTGGATCCTGATGGAACGAGTCTAGTTCAATATTTTACAATACCATAGATTCAAAATCTGAGTGCAAATAGGAAACTCATCAATTGAGCCCAACCAAATCCATATCGAAATTATTAAAATTATGATATAGTAACTGCCAATTAAACTTCATGTATCACGATAATTTTATTATACCATGCATCTTAGTAGGAAGGGATAGGTAATTAGATAATCTACGTGAATTTGAATCCTCATCCATTTCATTTTGACCTTCTAAACCAAATTTTTGATGGTTTCATAAAAATTAATGGCTTTTATTGTTAGATTTTAGAAAAGATAAGAAGAAATTTTTAAGTTGGAATGTGATTAATTTCAGATATATGCAAAACTTATTGTGCTACATTTACTTTAATGAAATTTCATCTTCATCCAGGATCCTATTCGCTGGAGTCCACTTACTGATGTTGTTGATGGGTACTCTCCAACATTGCCGCACCTTAAAGGTCTTCAAAATGGTGATACTGCAACTAGTGCCATCAAGCAGGTGCTTACACTATCCGTTCATGGCATGTTTCGTGAGGAGGTTTCAGTAGCACCTCAACATTATTAAGGATGAAAAACAAGCTAAAGTCTTGTTTGTTATGCCTTCCACTCTTGTCTAGTGCTACTTACCAAACATGCACTCATAAGAAGTATTCTCAGTAACAAAAACTACCATGGTTATTTATTTTGATCTTTCAGGTTGCTTCAGGACGCTTTGGTGTTACTCCAACATTCTTGGCTAATGCTGATCAGCTAGAAATCAAAATTGCTCAAGGTGCAAAACCTGGTGAAGGCGGACAACTGCCAGGGAAAAAAGTTAGTGCTTATATTGCAAGACTAAGGAACTCAAAACCTGGTGTCCCTCTCATATCTCCACCTCCACACCATGACATTTATTCTATTGAGGATCTTGCTCAACTGATTTTTGACCTTCATCAGGTGAAGATATACAACATATTTGTAATTTTCTGTAAACGCCCAAAATTATGTGATTAGAGAACTATGAGATTCATATTTCTATTTAATGATACTGAACAGGTCAACCCTAAGGCCAAAGTATCTGTAAAGCTTGTGGCAGAAGCAGGCATTGGCACAGTGGCTTCTGGGGTAGCAAAGGGTAATGCTGATGTTATACAGGTATAAATCAAAGATGATTCATCTCTTTGCCCGAAGTCGAAGTGCTGATAGCATGTTTGTCTAAGCTTAACAAGGCTACTTATAAAGGAAATAAGTAAGTTTAAAATAAATAATTTCTTTTTCATTGATGAAAGTTGGGAATAAGTTAGTTAAGTTATTGAAACATGATTGGAAACAAAAAATTTAGTTACTTTTTACCATTTTAAGCTCAGCAAAATATTTTTGGACCTCCATACGATACAAAGCGTAAATTAAGTTTTTTGTTTGACATCGCAAAGAAACTCTCGGATGCTGTCTGTCATACATTTTTCAAATGCTATAATTATTTAGATTGTTTGATATCATCATCATGAAATGTTCATCACATACAAACACTTGCATGTTGTAAAAATCATGGAATGCTATTCTTATACAGTAGACAACAATTGTTACATCAAACCATCATTATATGGTAAATTCTTCTTAAGACTTTTGACTTCATTGTGGTGTAAAATAGAATATAATCAAACAACAAATTTCACTAATATTTTTGACCTGGTTGGCAGATATCTGGGCATGATGGGGGAACTGGAGCCAGCCCTGTGAGTTCCATCAAGCATGCTGGTGGTCCTTGGGAACTCGGGCTTACAGAAACGCATCAGGTGCGCTTGGTAGTTTCAATATATGACCGCTTCCTTCTTTCCCATCCATCTTTATCTGAAATCAAATTAACACTTTTTTCCTTGTTTTTTTGGGTCTGGGGGTTTTGCTATCATTTAAAGACACTCATTTCAAATGGACTCAGAGAAAGAGTTATTCTTAGAGTTGATGGTGGCTTTAAAAGTGGATTTGATGTCCTAATGGCTGCAGCAATGGGTGCTGATGAGTATGGATTTGGTTCTGTAGCAATGATTGCCACTGGTTGTGTGATGGCTCGTATCTGCCACACGAATAATTGTCCTGTTGGTGTTGCCAGTCAGGTGATAAGGATTCCTACATAATACTGCGCTTTTTATATTCACCTTGTGCATCGCCTAGAAATTTCTGATTTGTTTTATAATATTTAATGATATCTTCAATTTAATTTACTTCAGAGAGAGGAATTAAGGGCTCGTTTTCCTGGTCTACCTGGTGACCTGGTCAACTTCTTTTTATATGTTGCTGAAGAGGTAATCTGCATTTCTTCATATACAAATTTTGTCACAAGATGCTTCAATCTAATCATATTTTAGGTTTCTTAAGAGTTCTAATTCATTTGCTTATAATGTTAATAAAACACAGTAATACGTGTGAAGTTGCTAAATCATAATATTAGTATAATAAGATTGATCTCTGGAACACCTGTATCTGACTTCCTCGTACTGCTGCTAATTTGAGAACATTCAGCATTGAAAGTATAACTGGGGGTTGGGGTTGGGTGCTTAACAGATGCTCCTGCGAGTGGAATTTCCTTGCTCGGCAAAACAAGTTTCTGTTGTAAAGAAGAAGGCTTCGAGGGATATTGGCCTTGTTTCTTCCTACCACTAATTTCTGTTTTCTGGCTTTGTGGTGGGTGGGGCCCCTTTTGGAAACTTGAGGTTGTCAGGAAACTTCTACCTTTTTGAAAATGAGCAATTTCTGAGTAAGGGGAGATATTCTTGTAGAAAAAGCTATAGTAAGCATCCTAGACGAAGGCTTTAGGTGAACCAATAATATGGTGTTCGTGTCTGATGTGATAAATTAAGGAATATAAGAATTAGTTGAATTCAATGTTGAAAGGCCCAATTTCAACCCCAAGTTATTTAGCATCTAACTTCTTGAACCTTTTGGCACTGCCTGGTTTGGGTTCTATGACATGTTTATGTTCTTTTTAAAGCACATGTTAATGATTTCTTGACAATATTTGGCTAGGTAAGAGGCATGTTGGCCCAACTGGGCTACGGAAAACTGGATGACATAATTGGACGTACAGAGCTACTAAGATCTAGAGATATTTCATTGATGAAGACTCAGCATCTTGATCTTAGTTATATTCTTTCTGTAAGTATGCGATATATACTTCTAATCCATTTACATGAATCAATTTTGTCTTCATAAAATAACGTCCATGTCTTTTATTTATAGAGTGTCGGATTGCCAAAGTGGAGCAGCACCATGATTAGGAATCAGGAAGTTCACAGCAATGGTCCAGTTTTGGATGATGTCTTACTTTCAGATCAAGAGGTAATAATTGTTGCATTAAAATGAGTTTCTTTTTTTTTTTTCTACGGACGAAGAAAAAGAGTATGATCAGTTGCTCAGTTGATAGATTCATGAATTTTTTATTATAAATTCTTCAAAACTATAAGAAATTTCCGTCTAAGAGAGTTAGGGAAAATAGCGGTTTATTTTCTTTCCTTAAAAAGAAGCATGTCCAACTTCAACAGATTCCCTGATTATTTCCTGGATGCACATTGAATGGTTAAAATTTTCACTATTCTTTCAGCTGGTTAAACATGTAGAGGCTTCTTTTTTTGCTGCAAGAAGTACATGGGTTTCATCTTGAAATTCCATTGTAGGAAAGCTGATAAAGTATTATATGATAACTAGTAGTCCAGGGTTGAATAGCTAGCATAGGATCACCCACGGACATATTTCTGCACATCTTACTTAGGTTTTCGTAATGTTCTCCAGACAAAGCTGTACTCAATATTTACTATCATCAAGTGGTCTATATTTTTCATATAAAAGAATCAATTTTTAAGATTTTTCATGCTTCTTTATTTGGACTTCTGTTTCTGACTAATCTTGATTTTCTGTCTGTCTGTATGACACCGTGTCATTTACGGAATTGATTATCTAAAACAATGTTCTCCTATCTACAGGTATCAGAGGCAATTGAGAAAGAACTGGTGGTTAATAAAACTGTAAATATATACAATGTGGACAGAGCAGTTTGTGGGCGTATTTCAGGTGTGATCGCAAAGAAATATGGAGATTCTGGTTTTGCTGGGCAGCTAAATTTAACGTAATATATTGGCCAAGGCAGAAATTTCATTCCACTAGTGTTGTTATTTTATTATACCCTTGTTTGAAACTAATGATGTATTTCTTTTTTCATGCAGATTCACAGGGAGTGCTGGGCAGTCGTTTGCATGTTTTCTGACACCTGGAATGAACATTCGACTTGTAGGAGAAGGTAACGATTACGTAGGCAAGGTATGCTGGTCAACCTTTTACACTTGAATCATACAATTGGTTGATGAACTTCCGTTGAAATAATTGCTGCTGTTGCTGTTATTATGATTAGAATGACATCATTTTCATTCTACTTCTTTCCAGCATTAAATTAGAACTTTATCATCCCCTTCTTTTATAGCACCTAATACATAAGTTTGTTTTAGGGTATGGCTGGAGGTGAATTGGTTGTGACTCCAGTCGAAAATACCGGGTTTTTGCCTGAAGATGCCACTATTGTGGGGAATACCTGCTTGTATGGAGCCACAGGGGGTCAGGTGTTCGTCAGAGGGAAAGCTGGGGAGCGTTTTGCAGTAAGAAACTCACTTGCTCAAGCAGTGGTGGAAGGAACTGGAGATCACTGTTGTGAGTACATGACAGGAGGTTGTGTGGTTGTGCTTGGAAAGTGAGTATTCGTATTAATAATGACCATATGATATGGAATGTATTTGTGTGGGGGTTTTCCATAGTCTGAGTCTCTGTCTTGCTTTTGACAGGGTGGGTAGAAATGTGGCAGCAGGTATGACTGGAGGTTTGGCGTACATTCTTGATGAGGACGATACACTCATCCCCAAGGTTTGTTGCTATGTACTTTTTGAGGGGAAATGTATTGTAACTTAAAACCTCCGGCGGTCATTGATTTTAGCAAAATATCACATTGGTTACTGAACATCTTTTTGTTCCAAGTTAAGCGAAGTTTAAGTTCAACGGCCGAATTGAAACAAAAATGAAGTTTAGCGCCCCAAATGAAAACTTGATAAAAATGTAGTAACCATCATGGATCCCGATGTTGGGGGGTGGGGGGTGGGGGGGGGTGAAGATCCATATCTCTGTTTCATGTTTGTTTGGTCACATGTAGAGATGGACTATTTGTTACCGATTGTACAACTATAGTTTTCTGTCTCATGTTATAACATGTAAAACTAACAGGTGAACAAGGAAATCGTGAAGATCCAGAGAGTGGTCGCTTCGGTCGGTCAGATGCAACTGAAGAGCCTTATTGAAGCCCATGTTGTAAGTTAAAACATCGTCATACTATCCAGCTTGCAGTTTGTTTAGTTAATCACACTACTGTTTCTTTTTCACATCAAAACGATACATGGATGTCTTCTATATCAATTCCCAACATACAATTTGGACTCTGACTTCAAAACTTTAAAATTTGAAACACGTTCCACGTAAAGGAAATCGTTCTGCACGGTTCTTATACTACAGGCATCTGTTTTCGTGTATAGGAAAAAACTGGGAGCAGCAAAGGCGCTTCCATTCTCAAGGGATGGGACAAATATTTGCCGCTCTTTTGGCAACTGGTTCCACCAAGTGAAGAAGACACTCCGGAGGCTTGTGCCAACTTCGACCAAACAGCAACTGGGGAGGTGACTTTGCAATCTGCATAGGAAATGACATGATCAGTCCAAGATGGGCCATGTATGCACAAACTTGCAACCTATAACTCAGCAAATATGCATCTGTATAGAACACTCAGTCCCTACCTTTTGGAATGCTATCACCACTGTTGGTCGATTGAAATTGAAGGTCATCATTGGCTGACGAACAACAGATCTTTCGTAGTGCCTTCAGCAGCTGTACAGGATCTTGGAAATAATGTAGGTATTAGGTTCTCTGAATCTGAGGCTGCATTTTCTGAGATTTTGATCAACGCGAAATCCCCACCCCACCCCCACCTAACACCCAGTTATGGTTTCAAAACTCTCAGAGGGTACTTCTTCATGGCCATTTTCTCCATTTCATGCCCAATAATTAGAACTTTCCACAATGCATATGCATTGGTCAATAAAGAATGCATTTGTCTCCACAATTTTGTGGAGTAATGGATTACTAAGGTGCCTGTGGTGCATTTGTTTGGTTTCTTGTGCTATTGATTTGTTGTTACTGATCAATTGTGAAGAAGCAGAGAACTTGCAAATAAAATACTTGAAAATACAATTGGTTTAACATATGGAGTTCTATCTATATATGATTAGGTCCATCTTTATTTTTGAATAGATCATTGATAGTTGAAAATAATAAAATTAATAGTTGATCTTTTAACTTATAATTTTGCAACGTCTCCTCATTCTTTCAAACTTGTAGCAAGTGAGTCTCAACAGATTCTATCTACTTTAGTAGAAGAGCAAGAGCTCAACATTTCATCATGACTAAGTAATGAATTTCTTGTTACCATCATTTGAAGGTTTAGCTTCCAAAAAATGATCAATACAACAGTTTAACCTTATTACTCATTATCCTTTTTTGAGAATGTGGATGACTTTTCAAGTGAAAACCCACTTTCGAATTCTCTTAATCACGAATGTTTTTCAAGTTCATTGAGACTTAGGCTTACCTCTTCGTAGAACAATTTTATCAAGAGTAGTCAACATCCTCATGTTGATTTCATTTGTGATCGATGTGACATTTATTTCTTTATAATCAATAACCAAATCTCGAAAATTGAAAAAAATATGTTGAAATTTTTAACACTTTGAAAATGTTAATATTAGGAAAGTGCATACCTAGGAGCACTTGTAAATTATTTTTGTATGCATCAATTTGAAGAAGATCTACCACAAATGGTAAATTGACAATTCTTACTTTCACGAGGTACATCCTTTGTAAATTGGTCATATTGAAATAAGGCTCTTCAACTTGGTCCAATCGTAGATATTGAAATGAGTATTTTCAGACTTTTCATCCTCTAACTTATTAAAATGTTTTTTTCCCATTCTAATTCGATGTACTCTAAAATTTGATATCTAATTGTTACAAACGGAAGGTCACAACATAATTGCTCAATTTTTATAGCAACATTATTTCTAAAACCTTAAATTTTGAATAGTGCTCTTCACTTACTTTTCTTTGTTTTAAATTTTGCAATATTAAAGTAACATTATTAAAGTATTTCACATCAAGTTTAAAAAAGAAAATGTTTATAACCTTTATTGGCATCACCTAATGTCACCCTTATTACTAAGAATACTTGTCAAAGATATCAAATTCTTTTTAAAAATTATGTTTGACAATAGAATTATTGAGTTGGAGTATCTCTGCAATAGGGAGCTTTAATTGATCAATCCTACCTTTCCTTTGTCAATTATTTAATCAACTTGCCCACACAAATTTAGTCCCCGTTTGGCACCCATCATTTCAAAGTATAATTTTTGGAATAATATTTTTTTTGGAGTGGGCGTGGTTGAAAAAAAGATTTTTTTTAATTTACGTGTAATATTATTTTATGAAAAATTGTGTGGTTGAAAATAAGAGGGAGAAGAATAAATTTTGTTGGGATAATGGGGGTCAAACAAGGGCAAATGACTTCACCGCCTACAGCTACATCGTAATTTCCTGCTTTCAATCTATTGTAATTTCTAGTTTTCAAGCAATCAATGATCAAGTTATGTTCAATATATTTTAATTTCAAGTTGCAAGGTTTCTTTTAATTGTAATCAAATTTTCTTTCGTCCCGAAATGATTGAGAGAAGGCGGAAGGTAGTCTAGCGGAGCAGACTACTGCCGCATGACGTCCCTTTCTGTGTCAAGAAGAAAGGTAACCCGTAAAAGTTGAAAAAATAGAAAATTTTCACTCTTAATAATATTTATGGTTTTTTTAAAAATTATATTTTTAATAGATTTTAGTAAAAGTAGATAGGATGTGTGATTAAAAAAGTTGATGAAAATTAAGTCATAAAATGGATAATTAAAAATAAGTTGAAAAAAAAAGAATTTAAAAAAATAAAGTTCAAACATGGACTTTATATTTTACACGTCTCTTCTGTGTAAACGATGCCGAATGCATAGTTGAAATCCAAATGTACCCATAAATGTCAGCCTTCGTGACAATTTCAGAGAGGCCATACCAGGTGGAATCTAGTAGGCGTCAAAATGCTATATTATTTAGGCATTTGTTTGTGTAGGGCGAGGGAAAAACATGTGGTGGCCGGCGCTGACCCGCCACCACATAAAGACGGCGGCGGCGGTGGTCCAAGTATGGATGAATCTACAGCCCACAGCAAAACCTTTTTAGAAATGGACACTGCAAACTGCCAAGTTTTTGCAACATTCGAGGATTGTATATTAAATGTGCCACCACCCTTAATTTGATATCCCATATTTTTCCTCTTATGCTCCCTTGTAACCAATTAAGGCATCTCTAATGGAGACACCAAAACACCAGTTTTGGTGTAAAGGTGCTCCAATGTGACACCAAAATTCACTTTGTACCATTTTTTTCTAATAGTGAAAAGTCCAAATTACCCCCCTTTTTTCATTTGCCAAAAAATCGTTGGAGGGTATTTGTGTCGTTTGTGTCATATAATTTTTAATACATCATTTATTATTATTATTATTATTATTATTATTTGCATTTAAAATAAATTATAAATGTTAAAAATAATAATTAAT
>CAIGRL010183264.1:0-10208 GCA_903798325.1 Fraxinus xanthoxyloides | reverse complement strand
AGCCTTATGAGGGGACTTAGTGCGGTGGAACTACTATACTACAACCTTTGCTCTTGACGCCTAACCTTGGGTTCCCGTAGTCAAGTTTTTCTAGAGATTATCTCCGCAATTCTTTCAAAGTGCAATGCTTTTTATCTTACTTTTTAAATTATGATAATGAATCATAAAATACTAATATGATCACAAAGCTAATTGGTTGGTCGAACCATTACATTACAAACAAAAATCATAAATCCAACCATCACAACACACAACATAGGTCGCAAAAATTCTTGACACATGCAATGTCACATGATGATGGAAATCGAGATCGGAGAACATCGCCTTCAATGTTTTGACTAAATGCCATACGAAGAAGGGTTTTTAAATTGGACTCTTGTGACATGAAAAATGCATTAGAGCATCTCTAATACAACCGTTGGTTGTTTTAAAAATTTGTCGAGTGAGTAAAAATAGACAATGCTTTTAAAAAAACTCTTCAATACAAGTTGTCAAGCATTCCTTGAATGACAAAATAAAAATAAAAATGAGCATTTGGTAAAAATAGAAGTCTAAACATTCTTCCTCGATTTCATAAAAATAAAATTTTAAAATCAATTATACGAATCAACACCCCTTTCAATACATGGTTACAACTTACAACAACCAATTTGATTGAAAAAACAACGTAGCTCTATTTCTTGCTCAAAATCAAGGCCGACCTTGGGCTTGGCAGCAGAGGCGGTTTCCAAGAGCCCAAAACATATGAGGCCCCCACAAAAAACAAGGCCCACTTTTTTATGAAGGTGAGTCCAAATTATTATAATGTAATTTTGGATGGTCATTTAGTCAAAGTAATTTTTGTAGGTTTATAAAATAAATCCTAAAATATCTTTCAATCAAAACATGATAATTGTGGCTCTATCTTCAAATAGAACCAATTAGGCATGCCCATAATGTAACTATAAATGCTATGTTACAAAATAGAGAGCAAAAGAGAAGAAAATAGAAAAGTCAATACATTTGTATGTATTTTATTGATAATCAAATCTCCATATTTATAAGAAAGAATTAAAATTGTAAGTGATACAATAGTTATAATAATCAGGGTTGTAGGGACATATAATGATCATTCACTAATAAATATGTAATTTACAGTACTATCCCTTGAATGTCATATTTCAAAATATTTGCATCATTAAAACTTTGATAAAAATTCAGTGGGGGCAAAAATAACAGTGGGAAAAAGAATACATCTATTTTTTGGAGTATTAAGAATAAATGTTATCTCATTAAAACATTGCTAGAAAACCCCAATGGCCAAAAACCTAAACAAAGGGGAAAAAAGTAGAACTACTCCCCCGATATTGATCATCTATCATATGAGCGAATTTGTTGAATATAAATATCAACAGTCTTTTGAAAATCATATGTATGGAAAACTTTTGGAGAAACAACCTTTGTTTTGTCTCATTTGTATAGTCTCTTTTGAGTTGTGCAATACAAACTACATTATCTTCATAAATATTGTCGAACTATCTTTTGTTGAAATTAATTCGCATGATGTTTGGATATGATAGGTCATGTTTTTCAACCAAATACATTCTCGACTTGCCTCATGAATTGCATTAATTTCATAATGATTTGAAGGTGCAACGTTGCATCAATATTTGCTTCACAAATCTCTATGATATATCGATTCCACCATATGTATACACATATCATGTTTAACTTTATGTGGATTAGAGATATAACTTGAATATGCATATCTCACTAAAGAGGATCCCAATTTTTTTGAATGAAATAATCTCATATCAATAATATACTTTAGGTAGCGAAAAAATGTATTTGACACCATTCAAATGTCTTTGAGTTGGTATATAGCTATATTCTGCGAGGAGATTTACAGGAAAAAAACACTACGTCAGATTGAGTACAATTTTGCAAGATATGTAAATGCTCCAATTATTTTAAGATATGATATTTCAGGATTAAGAACATTATCTCTATCTTCAAGTAGACTATAGGTGATCCCAATTGATGTGCTTTATTCATATAAAAACATCTTAAAGACTTTCAGTATATGAAAATTGATGAACAAATAATCCTTTTTGAAAATGTTTAATTTGTAACTCAAGGCAAAATTTGCCATTTTTTTTTTCAAATGTTTCATTTCAAATAATCTATAATTTTGTTGAATCTTGTGGAGTTTCAATTAGATTTGAATCATCAACATAAACTATCACAATTACAAATTCAGTATTCTATTTTCTTTATGAAAATACATGGATATCGTCATTTTTATCTCTAAAAAATATTCGCTAAAATGATTATAATACATACGTGCAAATCATTTTCATCCATATAATGATTTCTGTAATTTAATCAAGAATGCAATTATTGGACATATATCATTTGTTTCTGGCACTTTACGTCTTTTGAGACCTTTCATGTGTATATCATTATCAAGTGAACCATATAAAAAGATAGTTACTACATCCGTAAGGTATATGTGGAGACAATTCCAGTTACAACTCCTTAGCAAATAATCCAAGCTTTTTCAGATTTCAGCATATCCCATATCAATATATTGATATGGTGGTGTGTAAGAACTGAATTACTGGCCATCCCATGATTTGTAACGTGTGCGAGTTTCAAGGCGGCTGCAGAAATTTTAATAGGTTTGGTAGAGATTAAAATCGGATTAAAATTGAAAATATAACCGTTATAGTTGACTTTTATTAGACGGGTGGAGCCCAATAACGGCCATATTTTCAATTTTAATTGGATTTTAAGCCATACCAAACAGGCTATAAATTTCATAAAATTCACGCATAGCCCATAGGTCCACTTTATATCAGAATTAATCTTATGCGTCTTCGTAAAATTTCATAAATTTACGCATTAAAAGTTCATAAATTCACTCATTGTACAAATATCCTGTTTGATTAATCTAAATCAAAATTCACATTGTACATATTTTATGAGATCTACAACTTTTTAACTATACGTTTCATCAACTTTTATCAAAATCTAATAAAAATCTACTTTCAAGAGCTGATCTCAACTGACAACTTAAATAAGCAAGAAACTGAAAATTCTAACTCCCTTAAGTAAATTCCTCGTGTGTGTATATATTTTGTTGGTCCTTTTTGCGAAGCTTCCATCTATTTTCTTTGGGAAGGGATATATATACAGTTTTGAGGAACGAAACAATTGGGCAGACAAGAACCGAGATTCCAGCAAATTGCGAAATACTAAATCACAGAATAGCTATGCCACTTGCTTGCATATGAGGATCACAGTGGGAGTCATCTTTATAAGATCTCGGTCGAACTGGCACACTCCTTACTGTTATCTGCATGCTCAGCATCAACATTTTCCTTCTCTACCTCGTCCTGTCGTAGCTTGTTGCTCTTTTTACCAATTCTACCCGAATACTTAGCAAAAGCTGCCTGTAATGCTGATTTGACACTTAATTCTGGTTCTTTCTTCCTCCGTTTGCTTGCATCCTGAAACTCCTCATCATTGTCATTGCTTTCATTGACAGAGCTAGGTCCAGCCTTGTCATGGATCGGAGTTTCAGTAACCGAAGGGTGGTTGGGAATAACTCGCTTAAAAGGCTCATGGAAAGTATCATGCAAGCGTTTTACCTGATTCATCATTACATCACAGTTTACATTCAACAACTGATGAAAGAACATTTAAAGTTCCATTTCTTTTAATATGTAATACCACCCAGAATGGACTTATAGACATGCTCATACAACAAGCAATCTAAACTATCTTATTACACATGCATAAGCAAAAGGAATCAGTTTTGGAGTAGGCTGTAAGCTAAGAAAGGTTGTAAATGGCATATTTTGCAGTACATGACTCTTCCAAATAGATAGCAGACCCATTAATAAGCAGAATACGACAGATTTGCTATAATTCGAGTAATAGAACTCCCAGGATGGGTCACTTTTGGATGGAGAACTCATTTCCTGACAGGCTTCAATGCATTTATGCAATGTCCTAGATCTCCTTGATTTTAATGGTTTAGAATAAATCACTGGGTCAACAAGACCAAAATGTAACATAATTTGTATCTAGTGGTTAGCCTGCATATCTATCACATACACAACATACAAAATTCGTGTTCTAAATCAAATTGGCGTACTTGTAAGTTCTAAAACAACCACTTAAAAGTCATTCATGTCATGCTATGCTTTTGAATCTTATCTATTTGAAATAACTTAAAAAGGAAAATTACACCAACAATCCCCAATCTATGTCGTTATGTGCACTTGGTCTTCATTCAATTTTCTTTTCCCGGCAAAAGGGCCTATTTTCTATTCTTGTAGCAAGGTGCCCTTTCAAACCGAAGGGATCTCCTCTTGGAACCCATTTGCTATTAAAAGTAAAGGATAAGACACATTTACCAAATGAAACTGAATGGGGACCTAAGTGCACATTTACGAGTAGGTTTGGGACCATAGGTCTAATTTTCTATTAATCAATATTGTGGCAAGCTTGAAATTGGAGTAATAATTTTGTTTAATATCTTTTATTATTTTGAGACATAAGTAGGCAGTCATGTTAAAGATACATCATGAAAAAATAAAAATTAAATAGATCGTAAATCCAAGCCCAAAACTGAAATGCAAAAGAAACAGATAATCTGGAAATACCAGGCTCCCATCGACAGAAAACGCCTCCCACGAGGCCACGACCAACCCATTCAAAAACTTGGAAAGAATAGATGAAAACAAAGAAAATACCTTGCGTTCTCCTATGCCTGGGCAACGAGCTAGATCTTCCATTGATGCATCCATAATATGAGAAAGGGACTGCAGTGAGCATAACTTGGTTTTAGAGTAACAAAACAAAGATACCACTAATAAAATAAATAGTACATTTGAAATCATAGGCTTACTCCAAATGTAGACCCAAGAGTAACAACATCTGTCTTGTTAACATGTCGTACAGCTGTGAGAGCATGATTTAGCTGTGAAGAAAAAGGAAGATCAGTTGTCTATATACTAAATTTCACTAATTGTTTCCTATAGAAGATGGTTCATTACTAGCCCAAAATCTCATAGATAGATACCCGTGACTGATAATCTGAATCCATTTGCCCTTGAATAAGATCAGCAGACTTATTCTCATAAACCTTAATTGTCTCCAAGTATCGACCACATTCTTCCAAGCTAAATAAAATTGACAAGCAGAAATGAAGTTAGTTTTAGTGAGGAAACCAAGCTGCTTAGTGCCATCAGAGTTCACACAGCTTCAAAAGCATCCATATAAAAAAGTTCAAGAACACATTTTTGACAAAAAACCTAGATGAAAATCTTATCAATAATTTAATCTGATAAAAGCAACAGTTTCTGCAAATTTATTTAGTGTTTGGATGTTTGGAGAGAAAAAAATGCAAATCACATCCATGCAGGAAAGCTTTCCAATATTTCTTCCTTCACCTTTTCCACGTATTTTCCTGGTATTTCAAACGCTACCGCAACAATCCGGGAAAACTCTCATAGCATTGTCATGGCTTCATATTCTGCCAAAGTACATATGTATATGTATGTGCATGCATATATACATATATATGAACATAAAAAATGCACATGCTTAACATACCTACAGGCAAAGTGGATTGTTATGACCATCTAAATTACATATCATTGGGCCTAGAATCTTCTAATAAAGTTAGTCATGCAAGAAAGATACCTCCAACCACATAAAAGAGTGCAGTCATGAAGTAGAGCTGTTTTTGTGACTTCAAGTAACGGCTTAACAACATCTTCCTGGTACCAATAACAATTATAACTTGGTGATTGCATTAAAGAACCAAGCAGAAAACACAATTTCTCAAGGACTTACCACATCAACATGACACAAAACAACACGAAGCTTGAAGTTCTTCTGCAGTTCCCTTATCCGAAAATACAGGTAGTCTGGATGGAGTAGATGATACCGAAGACTGTAATAGAGCACAATTTAATTCTAATATTAGATACATCCATGCTAAAAAAAATCCATGAGTCATGCAAGAGCAATGCTTGGACAAAAAATCATATGATGTATAACTCTGCCAAAATATAGATTCCTACTTGCACCACCAATGAAGCCCTACTACCTTTATCTATTTTCAACTCAAGCCATTGATGATTGGAGATGGGCTACAGAAGTATGGTGATTTAAAGGAGCAAGGTAGGTCGAATATCTGAGAAGTCTAACAACTTCATATCAAATGTCACTTAGGGAAGCAAAGTGATGGGAATCCTAGAAGACATATTATATGGAAAACTTTCCAAAATGGATACTTACTTTAAGAAACATAATTAGAATTTTATTTAATAGATTCTCTTGTATTTTATTAATTGTTTCTTATCTAAATTAGACTAGTTTAGACCTTATATAAAGGAGGCTTATGATTGTAATAAGTATATTTTCATATTGAATAAACTCGTATCTTCTCCTCATAAATTCTCTCTATTATCTCCCTCTTCCTTTTCTTCCCTCTTCCTCTTCTTTCTCAATCTCGTTCTTGTTCGATATTAGAGAAAGTCGTATTCCTTTAGCCAAACAAATTCGTAAAGTTTTGTTAGGTCTTCAAGTTCAAAATTTAGTACTGTGTCCTCCAAATTTCCAAGCCAACATTCATTCACATCATACCCAGCCAATGCCTCTATCATCCTCCATATCCATAACTACCCTCACCTACACCACCTTAAATCCAAGCATTCCATAACAAAAAATCAATCCTAAACCGTACAAAACTCAAGGACAGCAGCAAAGGCATAGAAAAAGCTCAGCCAATAAAAGAATTTTGTTTCCTACTTTGTTTTCATATTGCTTGTTGTTCATAATAAAAAAAATAAAAAATCTTCATATGAACTATTCCACTACTTACTTTTTGTTGCAGTTTTTTTCCCAAAAAGATTTATTTCTCTCCTTTAACCCTCGCTGGCAGAATCCTAAAACAAAGTAAAAAAAAAAAAAGGCGAAAAAATGAAAATTTATTTTGTTCAACGTGTAGGTTATGTAGCAGTAAGAATTCTCCAATATCTAGCTCAGTAGCTTGGTGCCGCAATTCTCCGACCGCTTTCATTGCTAGTAATGTATTATCTTATTCTAGCATGGGTGGATAGCGCATGCTTAGCAATGATTCAGACATTAGGTTGCTTCCGTTTGACTTGTAGTTTGGTATCAATTTTGTTGTACTGAAACCTTAGTAGAATTTGGCCTCTTATTAACAAAAAAAAAATAATAATAATAATAAAACAAAACAAAACAAAAAATGTGCTTCTTTTTAGTTGCTAGTTGCTCTTCTTAAAAATAATAAAAAAAGAACTAAAAAAAACTAAAAACGTTGCTAAAAATATACTAGTTGTTTTTATTGTTTTAGTATTTTTAAGCCAAAATAAGAAAAAAAATCATTTTGACGTAATTTTAGTCAAAATGTTGTGGTGTTCTAAACATATGTAAGCAGAATAATTAATGACAACTGAAAAACAGCTTCTTCAACCTTCATTATCTTTTAATACACTCCTGCCTTGAACAAATTAGGATTTGCTCTCCCATGTGGACCAATCACCCACTATTTCCATGCTTACATCTCTCCCCACTAATAATAGCATTGGTCTCAAATGAGCTACTACAGCATCCACATGTTATACAAATAGCAGTAATTTCTTGCCTTAGTGAAATATCTCGAATTATTGCTCCCGATGCCTCATTTAGTTATGAAAAAAATGAAGGACATCATGGAATTAATTATATCATCATTTGCATCTCTCTAATAAATCTACCAAATTGTATGCTAAGGGAGCTAGAATACTTAAAACTATGGGTAATGTAAATGATAACTATGTCATCTAGATTGTGAATAAATGATAACTCACATGTTCCAACATTTTCTTTTGACCCTAAGAGAAACTCAAGCAGGGAATATCTTCACATTCATGGACATAATTATAATTAGAACTCTTATATTGGAAGAAAACAACAATCTCTCCCTAGAATTGCTTACCCTCTTTATGGATAGTGTAAAAAAGAACAATGAGTTTTTCCTTTTGCATTGAATTTGGTAGTGAGACTTTTTGTGCAGCTTCATTATCAAACCTTACATGACATAATCTATACAATCTTTAACAATTTGTTTTGATGATTATAGTGTAGTTGTCTCTTTCCTTTGCACAAGAGCTAATGAAACTAGAATAGCAACATCACAATGGAGATAAATTGGTTGCCGAGCATGAGGGTTTTGAGCATTTTATTGTCCCATTTCTTGATCACACCTTTGTAATCGATACAATTAACAATGACATAGTAGCATACCTATTGGGTGTCACCTAAGCCACACATTCCACATTTCCTCATCTTTGTGTTTAAATTGTTATTGTCTCCTCCTTTGCATGGCTTTAACATTATCTTTGTTATGACACTACAATTAGATGACACCCAGGTTGACACGCTGCTCTCCAACACAATTGTTCACTTGCATACTATTCCTATTGATATTCGATTGCTGTCTACTAATTACCGTTATATTGTTTTAGCTCCATACTTAGTTGTCAATTTTCCTAATTTTCATGTAAAGTTTAGAAGGGAAATTAAAATATGTCATGAAATTTATGAGCTTGCTTTTGATGTGCAATATAGGCTTGAACATTTTAAAGGTGGTTTTTATGCTTTTTTACTTGTTTCGTTTCCATGCTTTTCTCAAAACGTTAAGAAAAGGTTTTTTGATCATCACATGAAAAGAATCTATTTAACTAGCATCACACTAAAATGAAAATTATATTTTCAATATAGCAGAATTTTTTCCTTATCGATGCACATTCAATTCACCATTGTTGCAGTATATCCGAAGGCTAATCTGATCTGCTAGTCCTTTGTGCTCCTCATTATGTGAAGTTAATTGATATTTTTTGTAGATAAATTGCACCAACTACTTCTCAAAGTTTGGTATCGATATTTGATTGACAAGAATGATCGCCAACTTGGTACTTATCGTATCAAATGTTGCTATTAGGAGTTCGGTATTGATACTTGATCAAGAAAAAAGTCAATCTCTTTAAAGGATAAAGTTGCAATCTATCTCGTCAGAGTTGAGTTCTATCATCCTAGGACAAATGATGAGATCCTATAAGATATATTATATGTAACTTTCCAAATTAGATACCTATTTTAGGAAATGCAATTAGGGTTTTATTTAATAGATTCTTTAGTATGTTATTAGTTATTTCTTACTTCATATATTCTCTAGTATTTTATTAGTTGTTTCTTGCCTAAGTTAGACCAGTTTAAACCCTATACACATGGGACTTAAGCATTGTAATAATTAGACTTTGATATTTAATAAGTTTATATTTTCTCCATCTAAATTCTCTATTCTCTCCCTCTTCTTCTCTCTTCCTCTTTCTTTCTCAATCTCGTTCTTGTTTGATTATATTTTACGTCGCAACGTTTAGCAAGAAGAAGATTTCATATGTTAATATCCCAATCTTTAAAAACACTGAAAAAATAAGTAGTATGACTATAAGCATGGTTTGAACTTCCGTTTCAACGATAATTCATATGGCAAAAGAAACAGACTCTTTGGAAGGTCTTTGGAATGTATGAGAAAGGCTACAAAAAACTCGTAAAATTCTCGACACAATTTAGCCTCCAATCTGGAAGAATTTACAAATGGTTTAATTTATTAATAGATAAAAATGAATCATTCATAAGTGATAGCATTTGTGAGTCCATTGTAATGTGTGTTTGAAAATGAATTTTGACCATTTATAAATATTTTATAAATTTTGAACGGAGGCTAAACGTTTGGTCCTTGAAAGCATGGTTCAATCTCCACATATTGAGACAGGTTTATGTGAATTAAATTATCACTAACACTGATTGTTTTGTAAGAAAAAATGAAAACAGAGTTGATATTATTGACCAGATTTAATGAAATATAAATGTTAGATAGTCTCCATGGAAACAAGTTGGAAGTTCATGGTGATGATTCGACAAGATATATTGTCTGCCCAATTCATGAACTTCCTTAAACACTTCGCATTTTAGTATAGAAATATCTATTAATATATTTATTTGATTTTGCCACCAAATAAAACGAAATAAGTAAAAGTTCAAACCTCAAATAAAGAGCACATGTGCTTTGGCCCAACAAATAGTCACAAATAACATCAGCAAAAGCCCATCTCACATTCCTTATATGCTTTAGCAAAGGGTTT
>CAIGRL010183224.1:0-19494 GCA_903798325.1 Fraxinus xanthoxyloides | reverse complement strand
TGAATAACCTCATGGCTGCTTTCCAAATTTCCATCCCAAATTTAGTTAAATATTTGTTTAGCATTTCAATAATGAATGTTATATCCAAATGTGTGCAAATTTGAGTATACATTAATTTCTCAACTGCTGAAGCATTGAGAATTTTCTGTATTTCATTTTCTTTAAATTTATCTTTAGGGCATTAATTGAAACCAAACTTGTCTCCCTTAGCAATAAGGGTATCACCTGAACTAAATAGTTGCATTTCAAATCTTTTAAAAACCTTATCGATACAACTTTTTTGCGATAATTCAAAAATACACCAAGAACGATTCTTGTCTATCTATATCATTAATATAAAAGAGGTATCACTAAGATTTTTCATTTCAAAATTACATGATAGAAATCTCTTGGTTTCACACAATAAGTTTTTATCATTGCAGGCAAACAGTATGTCATCGATATGCAATACCAAAAATATGCTTACTCCCATTGAACTTATGATATACACAATCATCAATTGAATTCATCTAAAAACCAAATGAGATAATTGTTTGATAAAATTTGTGATACCATTTCGAGAAACCAACTTAAGCCCATAGATGAATTTCTTTAATTTGTAAATCATCCAACGTAACTTAAGATCAAAATGTGTCACAAATGCCATAATTGTCCTACAAGAGTCTTTTATAGAAACCGGATAATAAGTCTCTTTAATGTCAATGTCTTCCTTTTCAGTAAAGTCATTTGCAACAAGACGAGCCTCATATCTCTCTATATCACACTTCAAATCCCTCTTGGTTTTAAATATACAATTACAACTAATGTGTTTAGCACCTTCAGGCAATATTATGAGTTCATAACATCATTATTATTTATGAACTTTATCACTTTATGCATGACATCAACCCACTCTTTATAATTATTCTTTTGCATGGGTTGATGAAAGTTTATTGATCAGTTCTTCTTTCATCAATCCATGATATTCTTATTTTCATGGAAAAAGACTATAAAGTCATCGAGAATTGTATTTCTCCCTTTTATAGTGAATTTCCTTAATGACATCTGTTCTTAAGGTTGTTGAGTTTGTTTTTCTTGAAATAGGAGATTTTGTAATGTATTCTTGATCCAAAATTGCTTCTTGAACAAGGTCTGGAGTAAGAATTTGTCCATGATTCTGATCATTGTCAATTGCAACTGAAGAAATATATAAATTTTATTCTTCCAAGACAAAAAAAATCATTAACATTATAGCCTTATCTCTCCCAACAAAACTCCACATCCTCAAGGAATCAGAAATTTCATGTTTCAAAAATTAACCTAATAGTGGGTGTTAGGTCAAATGTTGTAAGTGGCATGTTTGTGAACAAAATGGTCTTAATTGAGCACTTGTAAAAAGTCAAGGACTTGGAAGCAATTTTGTAATGATGAGTTAGCTTATGGTTAGAGGTTGAAAACAAGGAAAATAGTTCCGAAATTTCGCTAAAATGTCGTTGTGACTTAGCTCAAGCAGTAGAAATAGAAACATTGTCGCCCGCCATTTGCCTCGCTATCACTCAAGTGACAACTCCCTCGATCGAGTGACATATTTATGCGACCAGACCTAATTTGTGATTTTGAAGAGTTTTACATAGCTCATAACACCTAAGCGTTCCCAAATATAAATACAGATATCTGGGATGAATTTCTGGTGGTTGCTTCATTATGTTTTCATTACATAACACATCTACATCATATTATGAGAGATCCAAGAGCATAATTATTTGATGATTCATCATTATCATTCTTGAGATCCGGAAACCAAGTTTTGGGAAAATCTCAAGGTTCGTGAATTCAAAACACCTAACTGCTTTAACACTTTGAGGAATGTACTTTCTCAGTTGGATTTCAGAAGTTGCTAGAGGTTGGACTACAAGTATAGGAAAAGCACAAGAATCGAGAATTCTTGGAAGTCAACTTGGAATTAACAATTGAAGAAGATCGGGAGTCTGGAAGTTAAAGCAGATCTTGGAAGGTACATGAGGCAGATTGAGAAATCTAGCAGGTTGGCTAGATAGTATCTACGATAGTAGATCGTGAGTAAGGATGAACAGCAGATCTTGGAGATTACGAAAACTACAACGGTGGAAACTAATGAAATTTGCTAGGTTGGAAACGGAGTGTAATCCATATTTTATATAGTGGATGTAACTGGTTTGGTCCCAGAGTTTTTTCGTAGATGGGTTTCTCCGTCATCATTTTGGTGTTCACTCTTTATTGCTTTCCATATTACAAACTGTGGTATTCAAACATAGGATAATTGAATTGTATGCTTAATCTTCTAGAAACTATTAAAAAGTGACTCGTTGCTTTTAATAGTATAATTTTGCACGTAAGGTCAAACTAAGTTAGTAAACTACGAACTTTCAATTGGTATTAGAGCCTAATTTTGATTCCTGGCCTTAATTTTTCTAGATGAGTACTTCATTGTCTGTTCCGACATACTTTGATGGTACTAACTATGCTTAGTGGAAAGTTAGGATGAGAGTGTTTTTAAAATCTATGGATGAACGGATTTGGTTGAGTGTGGTAAATGGTTGGAGTGTCCCTAGTACAATTGTAGACAACGTAGTGACCCCCACTCCCATTACTAATTGGACTAGACGAACTTAGATGAATGTAAATGGAGCAATAAAGCCTTACATGCTTTATTTATGGTGATATCCCTGGAAGAGTTTAGGAGAGTGTCTATATGAGGTAGCTAAAGAGGTTTGGGATATTCTACAGACCACACATGAGGGAAACTCAAGTTGTTAAAAACTCTAAGTTGCAAATGTTGACCACTAGATTTGAAGAGATTAGGATGAAAGGGCATGAGACATTTGATGAATTCTATACGAGTTTAAATGACAAAGTTAATTCTAGTTTTAACCTAGGTGAGAGAATCCCGAAACCTAAAATTGTTAGAAAATCCTTAGATCTTTACCTGAGCGATTTAGGGCTAAAATCACTACTNTGGTGATATCCCTGGAAGAGTTTAGGAGAGTGTCTATATGAGGTAGCTAAAGAGGTTTGGGATATTCTACAGACCACACATGAGGGAAACTCAAGTTGTTAAAAACTCTAAGTTGCAAATGTTGACCACTAGATTTGAAGAGATTAGGATGAAAGGGCATGAGACATTTGATGAATTCTATACGAGTTTAAATGACAAAGTTAATTCTAGTTTTAACCTAGGTGAGAGAATCCCGAAACCTAAAATTGTTAGAAAATCCTTAGATCTTTACCTGAGCGATTTAGGGCTAAAATCACTACTATTGAGGAGAGTAAGGATATAGACTCCATTAAGGTGGATGAGCTTGTTGGATCCATCTAGACGTATGAGCTGACTAAGGAATGATGATGAGTTAATGATAAATATCTGGCCTTAAAATATGTAAGAAATACATGGATCGAATATTTTGATTCCTATTCACCGAATGATGAGGAGTTAGCTTACCTGGCTAAAAAAATCCAAAAATGTTTAGGAAGAAAAATAATCCTCAAGAAAGACACAAAGGTGGCCCTGAGTGAATCTAGGGAAAAATCTAAATCTGTGTGAGATGCCATAATTGTTGAGGTTTTTATCGTGTTAGGAGATAATGTCCTAGCAGTAGGAAAGATTAGGGTAAAGCTATGAATGCTACTCTCACTGATGAGGAGTCTAACTCGGATAATCAGAATGAGAAGTCCACTCGTGAGAAAAGTAAAAAATTTCTTGCCTTTACTACAAGAACTAAGAATGAATCTGACCAAGAGTGTGAAAGAGAAATGACTTAGATAGTGATGAGGATTAAGATGAGGATAATTCTGAGAAGAAAATATCCAAGAGACTTATGATAAAATATATGAAGATAGTCTCAAGATACTTACTAAAAATAAAGCCTTGAATGCGAATAATAAAGAACTTGAATTGAAAAATGAGAAGTTAGTAGCAAACATTAAGGAATCTACATCGATCCTGAGTGAAATGAAATCCATTAATGAAACTTTAGAGACTCAGGTTAAGAATCTCACGAGTGACCTTGAGGAGTCCTATAGGAGAGTCAGGGAGTTGACCACTGAGAAAGAGACATTGGAAATCCAAGTTGAACTTTCTAAGTGATCTAGAATATTCTAAATCTCAACTGCTTGCCTTCTCTAGTGGTTTTGAAAAGTTAGATAACGTTTTAGGAATGGGCATGTCGACTGGAAATAAGGAAGGTCTAGGTTTTAAGGAAACATGGCTAGTACTTCTAAGACCATATTTGTCCTTGCCACTAACCAGTCCAAACATGTGCCTAACTCCGACCTTAAGGATAAAGGATATGTAGGACAGAGGCCTACTAGACAGCGTAGGACCCGCCAACCTAGGAATAGATATCAACGATCTCATGACTTTGATCCTAGGTTTATCCTTACTTATTTTCATTGTGGTGAGTTATGATACATAGAGCCTATGTGTCATCATTTCCTGAATAGAAATAGAAACTGGAACTTAAATAGAGAATCATGAGTATGTTGGTCAGATTGACTTTCTTACTAATCAAGTAAGTAAATTGAATAAGATAATGACACAGATGACTGAAAAATTCTTGTCACTAGGCAAGTTTGGGTTAAGAAGAGTGATCTAAAATTTTTTGAAATAGATCACGACGCTCTTAAAAGTAAGAGCATTTACATACCTAACTGATTAGATATTTTTGATGCATGATCATGTTTTATCATCGTGTAATATTGATTTATGCATCATATTTATTTGTTTACTTTCTATGTAGAAATCATTGTACATATTTTTTTTATTATTTTTGTGTGTTTGAATTTTTTTGTGTGCATGATGCATTCATGTTTTAAAATAAAAACAAAAAATGGAAAGTTGAAAAAAAATAAAAAAAATTCGGGAAAGTGTTTTACAGCATAATGTATACTTGAATGTGTTTGTTGTGATCAAATATAGGTGTAATCGATAAGTTGTAACATAGTTTCAATTGCTAGCTTAGGTTATAATGGAGTACTTAGTATATGTGTCTTCATGTACAATTTACACTGTACTCACTGAGATTTGAGATGACTATCACACGTTAGTAAGGTGACTTTGAACATGAATTGACCTTTTTTTACTAAACCTAAACTTAAATTTATCCTGTACTATAAAAAGCTTAATATCTTATGTTCTTCTTCGAAACCTATTTGACTTGAACAATTAAGCCTGCGGGATTTCTCATAACCTGGTGCCTTGGTCAACTAACTTAGGCTAACTGGCCTAAAGTACAAACATGGGTCATTTTAGTCACTTAATGAAGAAGAGTCAACACTTAAGATGTGAAAAATAATCATGAGCTTAAAAATGTTGAAAAATGTGAGAAATATATATGCAAAAAGTCAGGGGGAGAAAAGAATATATCAATAGAAAACAAGTTTTTATTTAAAGGTCTTAATGTGCTTTAAATGATTTGACTTTCATAAGTAGAGGAATATACTTATTGGCAGTAATGTTTAACATGTCCTTTCTCACAAAATTAATGTTTGGATTCCTACTTGCAAAGGATTAGTGACGCTTTGCATACATAGGTCACTTATACAATTTACTCCATGGTAACTTGAATTGAGTATGTGAGAAAGTTTACTGCACATTGATTTTACTTGTGCATGTTGCGACTGCATTTTTGAGTGATTATATGTTATTGTTAAAAGTTTGTTTATCCCTTCGTCATTTATGACAAAAAAGGGAAGAGTCAAGTAAATTTTTGATTTTTGATTTTGGGAAGCATTAAATATAATTAAGTTATGTATTTTATGTCTAAGGGGTCTCTAGGGAAAGACATAGATGCATTTGCCTACTGCATAAAAAACACTGAGATTTTGCAGTAAGGGAGAGATTGTGCATTGAATCTGTAATTCATATCATATGCATAGCTGTTTGAGTTTTGATGTTTCGTGATGTTAATATTTCGATTGGTGTTTTGATTGACATTAATGTCACGTCTCAAACTAGCATTCTTATTTGTGTTCATGAGTTTTTTTATTTCTCATATAACGTGTTTTTACACTGGTATTGAGTTTTTTTATTTCATGAAACAAGTATACCAAGGAATGTAGGAAATAGAAGAACTTGAGTAACTTGGATAGTATAATTTGGAGAGTTTAGTTTGATGTATTTATTTCCTTAATTTTATTTGTATGGTTTTGTCAGAAAATGCCAAAGAGGAGATGTTTAGGTCCAATATTGTAATTGACATGTTTGTGAACAAAATAGTCTTAATAGAGCATTTGTAAAAAGTCAAGGACTTAGATGAATTTGTACATATGAGTTAGGTTAGGGTTAGAAGTTGAAATCAAGGAAAACATAGCGCTGAAATTTCGCTAAGCTGTCGTCGTGACTTAGCTCAAGCGGTAGAAATAGAAACATTGTCGCCCACCTATCGCCTCGCTATCGCTCGAGTGACAACTCCCACACTCATGCAAAAGACTTCCTTGCTCGAGCGACATATTTATGCGACCAAACCTAATTTGTGATTTTGAAGAGTTTTACACGGCCCATAACACCTAAGCGTCCCCAACTATAAATACCGATATCTGGGACGAATTTTCAATGGTCGCTTTATTGTGCTTTCATTGCAAAACACATTCACATCATATTTTGAGAGATCTAAGAGCATAACTATTTGGTGATTCATCAATATCATTCTTGAGATCCGGCAACCAGGTTTTGGGAAAACATCAAGGTTCGNTCACCCGGCTCTCGACTGTCGCCAGCTCTTGTGACAGGTCGATCCGAATACTCTAATTTGAGTTTTTAAACATATTTTTTTCGGACCATTCAACCTAATCACCATCTCATATAAATATCCAAGCCATTGCATGAAAATTGGTGGTTGCTTCATTGTATTTCAATCGAAAAACACTTTCACATCATTAGAGAGATCTAAGAACACAATTCATTGATTGATTCATCCATATCATTTTTGAGCTCCGGCAACCAAGTTTTGGGAAAACATCAAGGTTCGTGAATCCAAAGCACCTGAATAAGGTACATTCTTAGTTGGACTTCAGAAAGTTTATGGAGCTTGGACTACAAGTATAGGAAAGCACAAGAATCGAAAATTCTTGGAATTGACAATTGAAGAAGATCGGGAGTTTGGAATTTACAGCAGATCTTGGAAGCTACATGAGGTAGATCGGGAAAATCTAGCAGGTAGATAGTATCGACGGTAGCAAATCGTGAGTATGGAGGAACATTATATCATGAGATTACGAGAACTACAACAGTGGGAACTAGTGAAATTTGTTAGGCTGGAAACGAACTGTAATTCATGTTGTCTATAGTGGAGGTAACTAGCTTGATCTCGAAGTTTTTATCCAATTGGGTTTCTCTGTCATCATTTTGGTGTTCATTCTTTATTGCCTTCCATATGACAAATGTTGTATTCAAACATATGATAATTGAATTGTATGCTTAATCATTTATAAACTATTAAAAAGTGATTTGTTGCTTGTAATAGTATAATTATGCACGTAAGGTCAAACTAAGTTAACAAACTAAGAACTTTTAATGGGGTCTTTTTAAAAAAAAAAGGAAATTGTAACCCCTTAACAATTGCTTTACTTGAAACTATATTAAGAATTTAATTTGCAGTATTTAGTGCTTCTACCTAGAAAGATCTTGATGTACTGTGTGAATATTCCACATTCTTCTAGGAATTTAGCAAAAGGCATTGGTCGTTGTTCTCTTGATCCGTCATATCGATCATAGTATTTACTACTATGTTAAGATCTGACTTGTTAAATTCTTTTATTGAGTTGATTTTCAACATTGGTCTTGTATGCCTTGAACATGCCTTGTGTTTTGGATTTCTCATAAATGAGATATAGGTAGCCATAGTGAGAAAAATTCATCTATGAACATAAAAAAATATAGTTGACCATTCCAGAAAATAGAAATGAATGGTCCACAGATATTTATATGAGTTAGTTCTAAGATGTCTAAAGTCCTATTGACACCTAATCTTCTTTTGTTTGTTTGTTTTCCCTTAATGTAATTAATATAAACACTTAAGTCTGAAAAATTAACGAAATCAAGAATTCATTCTGACATAAGATTTTTCATTCTCTTTTGAGAGACGTGACCTAATGCTTATGCCATAACGAAGTGGAATTCTCATGGTTAATTTAGGTTTAATACCACGTGAATACAAAATTTATTTATAAGAGACAATCATATTAAGCAGCTATAGGTTATCATGATGGGATAAAGAACTAGTACCTACAATAATTGAATTAAGAAAAAAAATCAAACTGACTATTTCCAATTGAACAAGGTAATTGGATTTGTCCGATGTAGAATAGAAACCAAATTCTGTCCAAAAAGATGGTTTTCACTGTTTATTTTGAACCGAATCGAATGCAACTTTCTTATTATTTATTACTTGTCCTTAAAGGTACTTGCTAAGTGAATAATATCAATTTTATCTTGTTTTAACCTTTCTTCTTCTTGCACATAATATGGAATGAGTTCATTAAGAGTCCACTTTCCCTTTTGAAAGTTGTAACTGACTTTAATTCACCGAATTGTGCAAGAATAGAAATCAAAACTAAATGCATGAGAAAGTCATCAGACAACTGAAGTTTTAATAGTTTTAGTTTTAAAGAAATATGGACATTTCCATTATGTACTCCCAAATATTTTCTTTACCTTTATACCTTAGTGAAACTAAGTTTGTCAAAAACGTACTAGCTTTGGCCTTATCACTCTTTGCAAAGCCTTTTTCAATTTCATCAAGAAATTCCTTAGTAGTAGTTACATTATCAGACACAGCGCCCCTGAATGATTCTAGAATACCATGCTTCATGATCATAAGACTCATGAAGTTTGAACGATACCACTTATAAAAGTCCATTTTTTCATCAGCGGAACTTTTATTCGTAAGTACAGTGGGTTGTTCAATCAGACGCAATGTCTAAGTCTATGCAGCCAAGAACGATCAGAACGTTCTCTTTCTAGTCCTTAGAGTTGGTTCCATTTAGTACGAGAATAGAGTTGATGTTAACAAATATTATAGAAGTTGATGGATTATTTGAATAGAAAACTTATACATAATTAACATGGTCACATAGGAATCCGTATTAAACAATTAATTAATTCAAATAATGGCAAACCTCATCACAAGAGATTGAGCACAACGTTGATATTTACTCTTTAGACAAAAATATCAACTTGTAAGTGGTACCCGTAGTAATCAAATATTCATAATACCGTATACCAAACAATAAGCCTATCTTTGGACTGATTTATTGTTCACACAAAACAAAATCTTATAATGGTCACATATTTATGACCATATGTATGTATGTAATTCAGTCAAATATTTACCTTCATTTCATACTTCTTTTATTTTGAAAGTTTAGGGGCCTAAATAATTCATAACTTTTGGGATCAAAAATAATATTCAAAACGTTAGGGGTCAATTTAAACCAATTATGAACTTTTAGAGGCTTAATTACAAAATTCAGAACCTTGATTGCCCGAATTAATTAAATTTCAAACTTTAAGGACTAAATTATTAAAACCGGAACTTTAAAGGCCCAATTGGATGAATTTTAACATTAAGTGGTTGAATTACCAAAACTTTAAACTTAAGGGGGCTCGAATTTTAAAAACTTAACCCTGATTTGAAATGCAATCAAGGACCTTAAATCTTCAAATTTTCAACTCAAGCCCTCATTCCCAAAACTTTCCACTAACTGTAAACCCTAAAAATTGAAAAATTGGGGAAGAGGGGAGACCGTAGGGGACGCCGCGTCGCTGCAACACACAGTACGACAATGCAGCGGTGCTACGTTTTGCTGCCAACGACGCGCTGCAGCGTCGCCATCGACCAAATGTTTATTTTATTCTATTTTTTTAAAACTGAAATTTGGAAAACCGACCGAATAATTTTCAAACTTAAAAAAACAAAAAACCGAAATTGCTAAATTTGAAAATTATAAAATTATACAAGAACAAAATTTAAAATTTTGATTCTCAATGATTCAACATGAATTGGCTATGATACCACTTTTTGAAATTTTTCATGAAATTTAAACTTTATAAACTTTACATAATTGTCAAGATCTCCATGACAAATCACCAAGAAAATAATTAATGCAGAACATACATTGATCCATTGATTTGTATCTTGAATAATGCGTACATATTTGAGCATACATAAGACTTCCTACCGCCGATACATAAGGAATCTTTTACATCTATTTCCTTTCTATCCCATTTGTAAATACTTAAACCTAGTTAATTAAAAAATATATCTCAATTACCCAGTCCAGACAGTATACGCTAGGCAGTCGAAATATCCTATAAGCAGCTATTAAAGCAATCATGACTGAATGTGTAGACATATAGTGTTCTACTTGATTTACTCAATTGCGAAAATTAACAAGTATGAACACAGATATAAAGTGGTAAGCCCCTGAGGAAAACATCAACTGTCTTCATCACATGGGTAAATCAATCTACTAAATCAAACGATAAAAAACACAATAGTTTTGATCTTGTAATTTCATAAAATTAACAAAAGACAAACAATCAAAAGAAATCTAAGGGCCTGTTTGATAGCCAATGTTTTCTAGGGAAGATGGAAATTACCATACCATTTTCCACATTTTGGTCTGTTTGACAGACACAATTTTCTAGGGAATTACTTTTCTTATTTTGGCTCACGTGACCTCTATTCCATGAAATTGTAGAATTGAAATTCCTTGGGCTGTGGTGGTTTTATATTTTCTTGGCAATTGGCAATTGAAACAAGCTGGGTTTTCCTCTTTTTTTTTTCTCACGCCTTTCCCACTCCCGTTCACCTTCTCCACCTCATTTTTGAAATACCCTGAAAATCAACCAAGAAAATCACCACAAAATCCTCGAAGGGGAGGAGTGAGTGATTGCACCCAAGATAACACGGAAGTTTTCAAAACTCAAAACCCTCAAGAATTCCCGATTTCAGACAATTGGGTTGCCGACTCAGGTTTGCTCTACACCCCTTTCTCTGCTTGTGACCTAAAACAACAAAAATTACTTGCCTCCCTTCAATTCCCATCCCACTCTATGCAAAATAGCGGGAGAGTACTTGAAGGAAGAGGGTTGAACACCTTGTGTAGCAAATTCAAGTATTGCTTTTCACCAAGTAACAATTCTCTATTTTTCCCTTTATAGTCATATCATCTCACAATCTTTAAATATCTATGATAATTTGCCTAGCACCTATTTTTTACTGAATGGGTTTGAAATCGAAAAATTTGCGAAGTGCTCAACTTAGGTGTAGTATTTAAACTCCATTATTTGAAAAGGGAAAAGGGAATGAACCTGAAGTTGCAAGGTAGATTATGAAGTGCAGCTAAGTTTGTTCTTTTTCTGTTCTTTGGTTTAAGTGAGAACACCATGAACAAGTGTATGACTTACTGAAGAGAAGGAAGCTTGGTTTATGATTTCAATATGCATAAGGTTTTTAGATGTATGTTGCCTAAAAAACAATAATGGGTAGCAATTTTCCAAAAGAAAAGTAACATGGGGCAATTTTAGTTGGCTACTAAGAATATTAGACTTGATACAATTTTGCTGATTATCATGTTGGCTCGATGTTTGCTATGTGCTAATAGTTTGATATGAAGAAATGTTTGATAAGTAGGTGTACAAATTATTTCCCATTCCGAATGTTGTTCCCTCGTCTCTTTTCGTGTTATTGTGTTAGGTATGTGACGTGGTTCTATAGGTCAAACAAACAACATGTTTTATTATGCGTGATTTATAGAGGGTTTAATAACAAACAAGAGTTTTTCATGTTCTCAATAAAAAGGATGGTTTGGCTGGTCTTTCCTTATTCATTCACAATAAAAAGGAAGCCATTAGTTTTAGATTTAAGTAAGAAAAATGTTATTCTATATCAATTTGGGTGCGTTTAAGTTTCCTTGGAAAGAAGTTAGACTCCACTATGTTGAAGTCACATTATTTTCTCGAAAAGCTTTCCTCTTCTTTAGCCATCTATAAGTCCAATATTTGAATCTCCTATATGCAACGCAAAATTGTTGGAGTCTATTGACAGGTTTACAAGGATTTTGATAGCTTGTACTTAGAAATCATCCTTTTTGCCTGGGATAGTGATACAAGACCTTTTTTTTTTTTTTTGGTGATATTAGACAATCATTGATTTTGTGAGCATAAAAAAGTAACTTAAAATTATGTTAGTCAAAGTAAGTAACTTAACAGTAGGTTAGACTTAACTTTAAGCACAACAAACATTGACCTCGTATTTAAGCTCATGGATATTGAATTTTTTAAGCCAGTAATGTGGCATATATGAATAAGTGGGTTTGCACCACTTCGTTTGCATGTTTTTCTCTCTTCATTTATGTTTCCCTTTACCTAATTGAGTACATGCATTTAAGTTGAGCACTTGCAAAGGTTTAGTCAAGACATCTCACTTGAGAATATGTTGCATAGAAATAAAGAAACTCAGATTCACAATTAATTTATCATCTTGAAACATGAACAAATCTCTCATTTTCTCCTTGAAGCTTTTTAGATGTCGTTCTATGTACCATGGATACCACGAGGAACCAACAATTAACATTATTTTGGACGACGGTCATGCAAGCAATTATAATATATAATACCATCAGGCATCGTAATCGACAATTCCCTAGAGCCCCACAGAGAAATTGGGATTCTGAAAGAGAAATGACACTCAGACAGATGTTTGGTTCGAGTGATGGAATTTTTCATGATCTACTAAGAATGAACATAGCTCCAATTCAAAGTTTATGTCCTTGTTTACGAACATATGGTTTGGTTGACAATAGATCTATAAAAATAGAAGAACAAGTGGCTATATTTCTCAACACCGTTGGACATGACCAATGTAATCGAATGTGAAGTGTTACATTCTTTAAATCTGGTCAAACAGTGAGTTATTATTTTCATAGAGTTTTACAAGCTTGCCTTGGATTGTACAGAAATGTTATGACCAATGCAACTATTCATAACTCACCATACGAGAAAGATAAGGAGAAGCCATGGTTCCAATAATTTCAGGTTAGGTGGTAATATTTCACTTCGTTTATTTTTTCTCCATGGTCACTATTCCTTCTATAACCAAACTTTTTTGTTTTCGTATTGAGATTCTGTAGGGGCAATCGATGGTATTCACATTCCTGCGACTGTCCCGGTAGATGAACAAAAGAGGTATTGCAATAGGAAGCAAATGATAACTCAAAAAGTTTTGGTCGCTTGTACATTTGATATGAAGTTTACATATTTTTACATATGTGCTTGCCGGTTGGCAGGGATCCGCCCACAGCAGTCGATTGTTAAGGAGTGCAACTTTACGACAAGGCCATATGCTAACAATTCCTATTGGTAAGATCTACCATTTCATTCGATAATTCGACTTTCACCTCTTTTAATAAAGAACGACAACTTAACAACCATGTGTGGAATAGGTAAATATTATCTTATCGATGCCGAATTTCAATTGGTTTTATGATTTCTAGTGCCCTGTCCCCGGACTCGGTACCATCGTAGAGATATTGAGGGACATCAGCTTGAAAATAAGAAAGAGTTGTTTAATTTTCAACATTCATGTCTACAAATGTTGTCGAGAGGATTATTGGTCTGCTTAAAAAAAGATTCGTATATCTGAGGCATCAACCATACCTGACATTGAGACACAAGCAAAGATTGTGTTTGCTTGTTGTGTCATTCACAACTTTTTAATGATTTATGATGCAGATGATCTTTGTGACGAGGACTATTATAGTAGCGATGATGAAGTTAACTCTATACATGTTGATGCACCCGAAGATGACACACCAAATGCTCCTATATCTTTCACAGCAAAGTTGTATGGTCTAATAATAGGGATACAATGACTGATGACATATGGGCCGCTTACCATCCAAGTCATGACACAAGAATTGATTTTGATTGAGTTTCCTATGTTGTATATTTCATTACTTGTGTTTCCCTGTAATGTTTGGAGATAAACTTGCTAGGGTTCTAATGCTCGTACTAAGGTTACGTCAAATGTTGTTATGTTGTAACGTTGACTTCGATAATTGTTGTGTTGTAACGTTGACTTCAATGCTTATTATGTTGTATTGTTTTCTTATTTCCATGGCTATCTACATTTGCATCTTTGATATAATTTCGAATCTCTTTGCCTGCTTTATACAATTGTTAGATTGTGTTCATGTTGTTTGATGTTCCTTCTAGTTATGCTAATATTGACATTTTTCTATTTTCAAGTAACATGTTGATGGCACAAAATCGACAAAGCTCTATGGGCCCTTTTCATGTTCTCATACCGACCACCCTTTCAGATAGGAATTACACTGATTTTGTTAGATCGCAAGTGGATCCTAATGCTTGGACTCGTCACGTACGTTGGAGTGATGAGATGGATGGTTTTATGAACACTTCCTTGTTGAACAAGTGTTAGATGGGCACAAACGAAGTGTCAACGGCTTTACCATATTTCAAGTATCTAAGGCAATTGACATGGTTAACAAAGATGCAGGGTCATGGCCTTAGATAAGAATGTAAGGGCGAGGTTAAAGACTCCTAAAAAAGAGCATGCTGAAAGAAACAACAAAGTTAAGCATCACTGTACACAACCTATAGATGAGAGTACTATCGCCCTATGAAGGATTGCTGAGTCATCTATAAAAATTGTTCAAGCAATGGAAATGCAAGATACGCTAGATACATAGAATCATGTGAACTGACAATTGATTCTAGAGAAGCTGGAGGCAATGAACCTAGACAGGAAGGACCTAATGGAAGTCATGAAAGCCTTTCCAACCGACGATGGTTTGGCTAAAGTATTTATGAACCCGACGAGCGAGAAACATGTGCGTGCTTTGTTTTTTGACAAGCCTGGTTGTGATCCATCTCTACTACTGTAGATTGCACGAGTTTTACGGTGTGAGTATGTATGAANCCGAGTCATCTACAAAAATTGCTCAAGCAATGGAAATGCAAGTTATGCTAGACACATAGAATCATGTGAACTGACAATTGATTTTAGAGAAGCTAGAGGCAATGAACCTAGACATGAAGGACGTAATGGAGGTCATGAAAGCCTTTCGATCCGACAATAGATTGGCTAAGGTATTTATGAACCCGACGAGCTTGAAATACATGCGTGCTTTGGTTTTGAACAAGCTTGGTCGTGATCCTCCTCCACTACCATAGATTGTACGAATTTTATGGTGGATGTATGAAGTTGTATGTATTTGTAAAACTTAATCCACGTACGTGGTCTTTTGAATTGTTTTTATAATGCACACACATACAAACTAGGGTGCAGAGTTTTGTAAATATTGAATTGATAGTTTTTAATATAGTCTCCCTAGAGCTGGAGGTATTTTTAGAAAATGGTTGGCTTTTGTTGATGAATTCTGCAGCCCAACTGATGTATGTGTAATGTGTATGCTTTGGATTGATGGCTTTAGCATTGTCTTGGTGTGTGCCTCGTTAATTAATGAGGTCCAGTAGTTTATTCCACGATGCATATTCTTTGCCAACTTATGTTTATGATTTTGTAATTATTAATATGCTTTTATTTTTTCAGTATTGCACATACATCTGTCGAGTGAAACATTATTTTTCTTTACACTTTTCAATTTGAAACTATTGTTTTGTATTATCTTTTATTCATGGTTTCTTGGAAATTATAAATGGCTATAAAACACTAATAGTTGGAAAAAAAAAATTATGGAAAACAAAGTCTATCAAAAAACTAAAAATGGAAAAAATCGTAATTCTTCATGGAAAACAAAGACAATCAAACACCAAAAGATGGAAAATCTCAACATTTTCTATGTGGAAAATTATATCAATCGAACGCAACTCATTGACATTTCTCGAGAAAACAAGTTCTAGAATTTACCCTGAAATTCGTTTTCCTTCCACCCAATTTTCGAAGGAGCAATCAAAAGGACCCTAAGAACAAATCCGTGATTTTCTTCTTCTTTTGACTTGTTGTAGAAATGGAATCAAACCCTCCGATCTTGACTTATCGCCACTTTACTATAGTACTCGAACGTAACCACCACTTAAAATTAGAATCACAATTCTTAATCTGTGCAAAGTAACTTGATCATAGAATTTGATTAAAGATTCACGCTCTGGTGTGTTTTCTTCAAGTACAATTGAAGAACATGATTTTGCTATGAGACTATTCAATTGTGCATGGCACCTGGTGAACTCGTTGGAATATGGCAAAACTCGTTGCTACAGGTTCATCAGCTGCGTGTATATATTTATTAAAGCTATTAATCGTCCCTTGATTTTTTGCTTCAATTATGTAAAGTAATTTACAAGGCACGAATTGAACTTATCTAAAATTAAAGCATTAAACACTAAGTATATAATCACATCACATATGATTTATTTGATATCGTAATTAATAGACTTAAGGAAAGTTCAATATAAAGTCATATTTTCTTAAAATTAATTAATTGACATATCATATAATATTTAGGATGGTAAGAGAATAATTCTATATCACATAAGATTTATTTGATACGGTAATTAATAAACTTAAGAAAGTTAAATATTAAATCATTGTTTCCTTAAAAGTAATTAAATCTATCAAATAATATCTAGGATGGTAGATAAATAAATCTGTATTAATTGCGATATGGAAACTATAGATTACATCCTGTTTTAGGTGTAAAAACCATAAATTCGTAGCCATTGAATTTCTGGACGGATCTGCTTTTCACCCCCGTCAATCAAGATAGCTGCTTGCTTGGCAGCATCCCCTTTTTCACGTTTTTAGCACTTGTCTTTGACGTTTAAAAATCAATCTATATTAAGTAAGCCCACTATAATAATATGCAAATATATTTTTCTAACAATCTTCCCCTTTAGCTTAGTTTAATTTCAAAAAATCAATTTTGAATTTTTAATGTCATGTTTGTTAGTGTGTGTTGAGTATTGATCAAATTATGTACACGAACTACTCTTCTCAATTAGTTCTCATCGCACATCGTGCTTCCCTTAACTCATCATACATCATACTTTCCCTAACTCAAGCATCCTAGCACTCTTATCTTTGTTATCACAATTTTACCATCACCACAAAATCAAAATCTACTACTTCCATTTTTCTAAAATCAAAAGCACAACATAAAAAGTCAGGGAGCAAATATTTAGATCAGAGAGTTAGATTCAGAATGATAGAAACAACCAATAATCGAACTTCTTGGCACATAGAAGGTTGGCTATCTAGTTCTTGTTGGGAACCTACTTAATCATGCGTAGTGGAAGTAAAACGATTTCGATTTGCTCTGATACCACTGTTGGGAACCTACTTAATCATGTGCAGCGGAAGTAAACAATTTTCGATTCCCAAACAAGGATCTACATTGTGTTTAGATAGAAATCGTGTTTAGAATAATGCCTTTTGATGAATTTTGCAAACTCCTTTGCTGATTCACGAACTCCATTGATCACGATCTGCAATCAAAACTGTTCAATTGTCCAGTTTCCAATGGTGATCCACACAGATGGATGTTAAAACTAATTTCCTTAACATGAACTTGAAAGATGAAGTGTACATAACGTAACTTAAAGTTTCTCCTGAAGTATGTGATTGACTTCCCTTCCGATTTGTAGCTAACTTATCTTTATTCTGTAACTTGTTGCAATCCCTACTGACGTGTCCTTTCTTCTTACAATAAAAAGCAAACTTAATTACTGAAATTAGATTTCGACATGTCCCTTCTGTAACCATTTGAACAACAAGGCTTTTCATCTCTAGCCTCAAATCCAGCTAGATGGTTTATCTTCTCCTTTGAAATCAAAGCATTATACACATTTTAATTGGTGAGAGTATCACGTCTGTACAAAATTATGTTTCTAGACGATGTAAACGAACCGAGCAATGAACACAAAATAGTTAAGGTCAAATATTTTTCATCATACTTTATCTCTAAGTCTCCAATTAGCGACGATTTCTTTAAAAATAGTCATGTGATATTCCAAAGATCGGTCTTCTATCATGCAATGAGAATACAACTGCTGTTTCAGGTGCAATTTGTTATTTAGACTCTTAATCATGTACAATTACTCCAACTCCAATCACAAAACAACTACAATTTTCTCTATCAAAACGTACCAAAGAAAATTATTCGAAAGATGGACATAAATTTGTGAAAGTACATTCTGATCCTTATGTTGTTTATCCTCCATCATCCAAGTTGTGGACATATTGTCAATTCCTAACAACACATCATCCAAATCCATCTAAGTGAATACTACTCGTAACTTCACCCGTCATAACAAGAATTTGGTTCCGCGATCCAAAAGTGAAATTTCATATCTCATGGTTGCCACCAAGAAGAAAGAAACATCGAACAAATACAACCAAAAGTTGTGATACCACTTGTTTGGGGATAGAACGAGGTAATATGGCACGATATGAAGTATTGATACAATAATAAGAACACAAAAAACAAAAATTTAATTTGATTGAGAAATTGGACATTTTATTCACTAATAATGGAGAAAGAAAACTACAACAATATTGTGTATCTCACAATAATTCTAATCTCAGTAGCAATGAGGTAAAACCCTATTCTAACTATGAAGAGAAACCAACTATATATAGGAATATATGTCAAACTCCAATAATAACTGTAAAGATGAAAACCAGGCCAAAAATGCATGGAATAAATAAAATAAGGAAAACCCGAAATGACTCAGTGCCAAACACTAGGTAAGCGGCAGTTCGTTGCTGAAAATTTCGTCTCATTGCTCGAGCATTCGCTAGTGCCCTCAATCCTTTTTTTCGTCCATGGACCATATTTAGACGTCTTCAAATTCTAATACTCCAAACCACGCAAACTCTAGATGAATTTGGCTCACAAACTCAACAGTTATAAAGAAAAATTTCATTGAAATATCCCAAGTGATGTGACTAAGAGAGGAAGAAATGGAAATGTGGTGGAGGTATATTTTTGGATTTGGAGGGGACATGGAAGAATCACCACCGGAAGACCTTGTACAATTTAATCAATGTTTAGAGTGTTTGGATTTTGATTTAGTTGTATCCAATAAAAATAGAGTTGTGTTTGTCTATCCTAAATATAAGATTTTTGCTATTCTTACCGAGTGGGGTGGGGTGGAGACCCCCCACCGTCCCCTCACAATAGTGGCGGACACGCCTTCCAAAAAGTGGGGCCCCCATTATTTTGAGGGGCTGGTCCGGGGGATTGTCACCCTCGGTAAGAATAGTATCTATCTAAATATAATCGATATTTTTTAATCATACTATTATAATTTTGCATCGAATAGAAATAAAGAGATTTTCCTTTTGTGTCATATAGTGTTTTATTCATCACAAGCATGTGAGACTTGATGATATTTTGTACTCTTTCGCGATTCGATTTTAGGGCATGTTTGGAAATTTGGGATATGTGATAGATTTAATATAATTGCACATGTAATACCCCGAACTTTACGTT